>JAEHOE010000177.1:0-208190 GCA_016858145.1 Edaphochlamys debaryana | reverse complement strand
GCGACCTGGGTCCACGCTCTGTTATGACTACAGGTGTGTGCAGATAAGCGCATAGCATCGGTTAGAAGCGGCTTGACGCGGCGACCTCACCGCGACCGTTCGGCACGCGGGGCCCCGCCTCCCCCGCGTCCCGCACTCCCCGACTCCGCACAACGGAATCGCGCATCCGCTATCCAGGGGGATCAGCCCCCGACTTCGCCACCAGCAGCAATATCGTATAAGCAGTCGTGACACGCGTTTCCCCTGCTAACCCTCGTCACGGCTTCAGACACGTCCATCCCACGCGGGCCGACATGCCAGACAAGCCCCCCTTGCCTCACTCTGAGGCGGTGCCCCCCGCCTGGCTCCACCGCAATAATACAAACGTTATAAGCATGATAGGTAGTTAACCTGATGCGTGCTTGCTCAGCTGCTCCAGCGTCCTGTGCCCCCTGTACACCTTCCTGGCCCATGCTTTCCCTTGCTCGACTCTTCCCTCTCCCCCTCGACTATCCCTCCCTCCCTCCCTCCCTGTCCCCTCCCGCGCGCCGCCTCTCGCCCGCAGGCCCGCCTCCAGCTCGCAGGCCCGCCTCAGCGCAGCTTTCTTCTCTGGGTAGTTGCCCTCCGCCTTGATGATTGCCGGCAGCACCTCCAGAAAGAGCCGGTGGGTAGTGTTGCGAACCCAGTCATTCGTGATGACCTTGCCCGGGCCCTCGAAGAGCCCGCCGCAGCTCCGTGGTGTTGTAGATGCTCAGCTGGTCACCGGTTGCCGACCGGTGGTTGTTGATGATGCTGAGGCTTGCTGCCCCATGGCCCCCTTCTTCTGCTTCTCCACCCGCCCTGGACCAGCCCCTCTTGCCTCGCTGCAGCTGTCCAGGAGATCCTTGAACTCGGGGACCGCCAGCATCAGCCTCCTTGCTGCTGGGCGCCTTGTCGAGCACCATTGCTAGTGCGAGCAGGGGCTTTCGCCTCCGGCACCTTCCGTGGGGGCCCCAGAGCGTGGCGCGTCCTGGACCCCCGATGCCCCTCTGTTGGGCTCCAGCCGCGCAGCCCAGCGCCGGCACAGCTCTTCCGGCTTCTTTGGTGGCTCCACGTCTGGGTTCACCGCCAGCCACTCCCCCAGCAGCCGTGCTGCTTCGGGCCCCACTCTGAGTTGGGATGGGTGGCCTCGGCCGTATGCGCGGCTTTAACAGCCGCCAGACGCAGGCGGTGCTTGACAGCTGTTCTGTCACGCTTGGCTGCCGCCTCGGCCTCAGCTCGTCCTTGTCCCGCTTGGGGCCGCGGTGCCGCCTCTCTTTAGCAGCCGGCGCCGCGGCCCCCTCTCCCGGGGGCGTGTCCACCTCACCCCCAGACTCCACGGCCTCTGCCTCATCCCCCTCCGTGCCCGCACCCTCGTCGGCCTGCTGTGCAACCCCAGCTGCCTCCCCCGCGCTGCTGGCTGCCTGCTCGCCTGATAAACGCCTGATCCCGAGCGTGTTTCACCATCTGCGGGGGGAAGGGGGAAGGGGTAGAAGGGGGGATCATTGCAGGGCAGCGAAACACACACGAGGTGGTTGTAACCGTTGTACGAGCACGGTTATGACAGGTACAACTGTCAACCAAGCTTGGGTTGGTTAGCGTTTGTAGAGTTTGTTGCTGGTGCTGGCTGGGGGGCTGGAGGGCGTGCGGGGGCCAGGGGCAGGCGGGGAGCCAGACACGCACATGGCATGCACGGCATGCCACGCCCAGCACAATCTGAGCGCCATCTCACTACCGCCTAAAAGTCTTCGGAAACTTGAGCACCCTCGCAGTCGCTGCGCGGGCCCCGTTTGTCTTCCAAGCATCAAAATTGCATCTTACCCTACAGCATGAGCCGCTCAAACCTTGCAGCCGTGGCCTCTAGCGCCCAGACAGGTTTGCCGTACGTTTGCTCGCACAGCCAGGGTCGGCACCTAGGGACTGCACAGCGTGTCGTTCGTACAAAAGGCGAGGCAATGCTCTACTGGCTTGGGCTGGTCGCTTGGGAAGGCGCGCTCATGGTGTGGCCGGCCTTGCCCAGTCCCGCGCTCTTGGGCGTACACAGTTCCCTGGCAGCACAACCTCCTGTAAGCCCCACGTCCATCGCCCTTAAGCGAGTGGCCGCGGGGGGCGCTGCGGAGCCCGAGGGGGCGCATCCTGTGGTGAGGGTGTGTGCTGGTACCGTGCCCGCAGGGGGAAGGCAAGGGTTTTTCCCCACCCCCGCCTCCAGCCCCTGTCATGCTCCCCCCATATGCACAGGGACTCTGTAAGCTTGCTTGGTGCGCGGGGGGGAATGCGGGGGTAAGCATTTCTTAGGGGCGGCATGGGCGCTGCGGCATGGGGTAGGCACGTCGGTGGACCCCGGCACGCATCAGAGCGCGCCGTCTCGCTGTCGGCCTAAGGCTTCCACTCCGCGCACTCGCTCACACAAGCTTACCTTCCTACTCAATAGAAGACGTGGTGTTCAGCCCTCAAGCTACAGCGCATTTTAAGCACGGCGCCGCGACAGACGGCTCGAGCCGCAAAGCCAAGTTTCCGACGACTTTTAGGAGGCAGTGAGGCCGAGCGGCCCCGTCACGGTTTCGCAGCAAAAGCTTCGCTAGATCGAAGCCCGTAAGCTCGCAGGCTACGTCTCAGTGACATCAACTCGCTTGTGCGTCTCCGGCAGCGCGGAGGGGCTTGTCGGAAGGCTCTGAGCCGGCGCCAGCTTAGCGCAATCGAGGATTTGGCGTTGCGCGGAGGGCTCTGGATAAAGCTGGCGACCTGGGTCCACGCTCTGTTATGACTACAGGTGTGTGCAGATAAGCGCATAGCATCGGTTAGAAGCGGCTTGACGCGGCGACCATCACCGCGACCGTTCGGCACGCGGGGCCCCGCCTCCCCCCGCGTCCCGCACTCCCCGACTCCCGCACAACGGAATCGCGCATCCGCTATCCAGGGGGATCAGCCCCCGACTTCGCCACCAGCAGCAATATCGTATAAGCAGTCGTGACACGCGTTTCCCCTGCTAACCCCCTCGTCACGGCTTCAGACACGTCCATCCCACGCGGGCCGACATGCCAGACAAGCCCCCCTTGCCTCACTCTGAGGCGGTTGCCCCGCCTGGCTCCACCGCAATAATACAAACGTTATAGCATGATAGGTAGTTAACCTGATGCGTGCTTGCTCAGCTGCTCCAGCGTCCTGTGCCCCCTGTACACCTTCCTGGCCCATGCTTTCCCTTGCTCGACTCTTCCCTCTCTCCCCTCGACTATCCCTCCCTCCCTCCCTCCCTGTCCCCTCCCGCGCGCCGCCTCTCGCCCGCAGGCCCGCCTCCAGCTCGCAGGCCCGCCTCAGCGCAGCTTCTTCTCTGGGTAGTTGCCCTCCGCCTTGATGATTGCCGGCAGCACCTCCAGAAAGAGCCGGTGGGTAGTGTTGCGAACCCAGTCATTCGTGATGACCTTGCCCGGGCCCTCGAAGAGCCGCCGCAGCTCCGTGGTGTAGATGCTCAGCTGGTCACCGGTTGCCGACCGGTGGTTGTTGATGATGCTGAGGCTTGCTGCCCCATGCCCCCCTTCTGCTTCTCCACCCGCCCCTGACCAGCCCCTCTTGCCTCGCTGCAGCTGTCCAGGAGATCCTTGAACTCGGGGACCGCCAGCATCGCCTCCTTGCTGCTGGGCGCCTTGTCGAGCACCATTGCTAGTGCGAGCAGGGCTTTCGCCTCCGGCACCTTCCGTGGGGCCCCAGAGCGTGGCGCGTCCTGGACCCCAGATGCCCCTCTGTTGGGCTCCAGCCGCGCAGCCCAGCGCCGGCACAGCTCTTCCGGCTTCTTTGGTGGCTCCACGTCTGGGTTCACCGCCAGCCACTCCCCCAGCAGCCGTGCTGCTTCGGGACCCCACTCTGAGTTGGGATGGGTGGCCTCGGCCGTATGCGCGGCTTTAACAGCCCGCCAGACGCAGGCGGTGCTTGACAGCTGTTCTGTCACGCTTGGCTGCCGCCTCGGCCCTCAGCTCGTCCTTGTCCCGCTTGGGGCCGCGGTGCCGCCTCTCTTTAGCAGCCGGCGCCGCGGCCCCCTCTCCCGGGGGCGTGTCCACCTCACCCCCAGACTCCACGGCCTCTGCCTCATCCCCCTCCGTGCCCGCACCCTCGTCGGCCTGCTGTGCAACCCCAGCTGCCTCCCCCGCGCTGCTGGCTGCCTGCTCGCCTGATAACGCCTGATCCCGAGCGTGTTTCACCATCTGCGGGGGGAAGGGGGAAGGGGTAGAAGGGGGGATCATTGCAGGGCAGCGAAACACACACGAGGTGGTTGTAACCGTTGTACGAGCACGGTTATGACAGGTACAACTGTCAACCAAGCTTGGGTTGGTTAGCGTTTGTAGAGTTTGTTGCTGGTGCTGGCTGGGGGGCTGGAGGGCGTGCGGGGGGCCAGGGGCAGGCGGGGAGCCAGACACGCACATGGCATGCACGGCATGCCACGCCCAGCACAATCTGAGCGCCATCTCACTACCGCCTAAAAGTCTTCGGAAACTTGAGCACCCTCGCAGTCGCTGCGCGGGCCCCGTTTGTCTTCCAAGCATCAAAATTGCATCTTCCCTACAGCATGAGCCGCTCAACCTTGCAGCCGTGGCCTCTAGCGCCCAGACAGGTTTGCCGTACGTTTGCTCGCACAGCCAGGGTCGGCACCTAGGGACTGCACAGCGTGTCGTTCGTACAAAAGGCGAGGCAATGCTCTACTGGCTTGGGCTGGTCGCTTGGGAAGGCGCGCTCATGGTGTGGCCGGCCTTGCCCAGTCCCGCGCTCTTGGGCGTACACAGTCCCTGGCAGCACAACCTCCTGTAAGCCCCACGTCCATCGCCCTTAAGCGAGTGGCCGCGGGGGGCGCTGCGGAGCCCGAGGGGGCGCATCCTGTGGTGAGGGTGTGTGCTGGTACCGTGCCCGCAGGGGGAAGGCAAGGGTTTTCCCCACCCCGCCTCCAGCCCCTGTCATGCTCCCCCCATATGCACAGGGACTCTGTAAGCTTGCTTGGTGCGCGGGGGGGACTGCGGGGGGTAAGCATTTCTTAGGGGCGGCATGGGCGCTGCGGCATGGGGTAGGCACGTCGGTGGACCCCGGCACGCATCAGAGCGCGCCGTCTCGCTGTCGGCCTAAGGCTTCCACTCCGCGCACTCGCTCACACAAGCTTACCTTCCTACTCAATAGAAGACGTGGTGTTCAGCCCTCAAGCTACAGCGCATTTTAAGCACGGCGCCGCGACAGACGGCTCGAGCCGCAAAGCCAAGTTTCCGACGACTTTTAGGAGGCAGTGAGGCCGAGCGGCCCCGTCACGGTTTCGCAGCAAAAGCTTCGCTAGATCGAAGCCCGTAAGCTCGCAGGCTACGTCTCAGTGACATCAACTCGCTTGTGCGTCTCCGGCAGCGCGGAGGGGCTTGTCGGAAGGCTCTGAGCCGGCGCCAGCTTAGCGCAATCGAGGATGGCGTTGCGCGGAGGGCTCTGGATAAAGCTGGCGACCTGGGTCCACGCTCTGTTATGACTACAGGTGTGTGCAGATAAGCGCATAGCATCGGTTAGAAGCGGCTTGACGCGGCGACCATCACCGCGACCGTTCGGCACGCGGGGCCCCGCCTCCCCCCGCGTCCCGCACTCCCCGACTCCCGCACAACGGAATCGCGCATCCGCTATCCAGGGGGATCAGCCCCCGACTTCGCCACCAGCAGCAATATCGTATAAGCAGTCGTGACACGCGTTTCCCCTGCTAACCCCCTCGTCACGGCTTCAGACACGTCCATCCCACGCGGGCCGACATGCCAGACAAGCCCCCCTTGCCTCACTCTGAGGCGGGGCCCCGCCTGGCTCCACCGCAATAATACAAACGTTATAAGCATGATAGGTAGTTAACCTGATGCGTGCTTGCTCAGCTGCTCCAGCGTCCTGTGCCCCCTGTACACCTTCCTGGCCCATGCTTTCCCTTGCTCGACTCTTCCCTCTCTCCCCTCGACTATCCCTCCCTCCCTCCCTCCCTGTCCCCTCCCGCGCGCCGCCTCTCGCCCGCAGGCCCGCCTCCAGCTCGCAGGCCCGCCTCAGCGCAGCTTCTTCTCTGGGTAGTTGCCCTCCGCCTTGATGATTGCCGGCAGCACCTCCAGAAAGAGCCGGTGGGTAGTGTTGCGAACCCAGTCATTCGTGATGACCTTGCCCGGGCCCTCGAAGAGCCGCCGCAGCTCCGTGGTGTAGATGCTCAGCTGGTCACCGGTTGCCGACCGGTGGTTGTTGATGATGCTGAGGCTTGCTGCCCCATGCCCCCTTCTGCTTCTCCACCCGCCCTGACCAGCCCCTCTTGCCTCGCTGCAGCTGTCCAGGAGATCCTTGAACTCGGGGACCGCCAGCATCGCCTCCTTGCTGCTGGGCGCCTTGTCGAGCACCATTGCTAGTGCGAGCAGGGCTTTCGCCTCCGGCACCTTCCGTGGGGCCCCAGAGCGTGGCGCGTCCTGGACCCCAGATGCCCCTCTGTTGGGCTCCAGCCGCGCAGCCCAGCGCCGGCACAGCTCTTCCGGCTTCTTTGGTGGCTCCACGTCTGGGTTCACCGCCAGCCACTCCCCCAGCAGCCGTGCTGCTTCGGGACCCCACTCTGAGTTGGGATGGGTGGCCTCGGCCGTATGCGCGGCTTTAACAGCCGCCAGACGCAGGCGGTGCTTGACAGCTGTTCTGTCACGCTTGGCTGCCGCCTCGGCCCTCAGCTCGTCCTTGTCCCGCTTGGGGCCGCGGTGCCGCCTCTCTTTAGCAGCCGGCGCCGCGGCCCCCTCTCCCGGGGGCGTGTCCACCTCACCCCCAGACTCCACGGCCTCTGCCTCATCCCCCTCCGTGCCCGCACCCTCGTCGGCCTGCTGTGCAACCCCAGCTGCCTCCCCCGCGCTGCTGGCTGCCTGCTCGCCTGATAACGCCTGATCCCGAGCGTGTTTCACCATCTGCGGGGGGAAGGGGGAAGGGGTAGAAGGGGGGATCATTGCAGGGCAGCGAAACACACACGAGGTGGTTGTAACCGTTGTACGAGCACGGTTATGACAGGTACAACTGTCAACCAAGCTTGGGTTGGTTAGCGTTTGTAGAGTTTGTTGCTGGTGCTGGCTGGGGGGCTGGAGGGCGTGCGGGGGCCAGGGGCAGGCGGGGAGCCAGACACGCACATGGCATGCACGGCATGCCACGCCCAGCACAATCTGAGCGCCATCTCACTACCGCCTAAAAGTCTTCGGAAACTTGAGCACCCTCGCAGTCGCTGCGCGGGCCCCGTTTGTCTTCCAAGCATCAAAATTGCATCTTCCCTACAGCATGAGCCGCTCAAACCTTGCAGCCGTGGCCTCTAGCGCCCAGACAGGTTTGCCGTACGTTTGCTCGCACAGCCAGGGTCGGCACCTAGGGACTGCACAGCGTGTCGTTCGTACAAAAGGCGAGGCAATGCTCTACTGGCTTGGGCTGGTCGCTTGGGAAGGCGCGCTCATGGTGTGGCCGGCCTTGCCCAGTCCCGCGCTCTTGGGCGTACACAGTTCCCTGGCAGCACAACCTCCTGTAAGCCCCACGTCCATCGCCCTTAAGCGAGTGGCCGCGGGGGGCGCTGCGGAGCCCGAGGGGGCGCATCCTGTGGTGAGGGTGTGTGCTGGTACCGTGCCCGCAGGGGGAAGGCAAGGGTTTTCCCCACCCCGCCTCCAGCCCCTGTCATGCTCCCCCCATATGCACAGGGACTCTGTAAGCTTGCTTGGTGCGCGGGGGGGACTGCGGGGGGTAAGCATTTCTTAGGGGCGGCATGGGCGCTGCGGCATGGGGTAGGCACGTCGGTGGACCCCGGCACGCATCAGAGCGCGCCGTCTCGCTGTCGGCCTAAGGCTTCCACTCCGCGCACTCGCTCACACAAGCTTACCTTCCTACTCAATAGAAGACGTGGTGTTCAGCCCTCAAGCTACAGCGCATTTTAAGCACGGCGCCGCGACAGACGGCTCGAGCCGCAAAGCCAAGTTTCCGACGACTTTTAGGAGGCAGTCACTACCGCCTAAAAGTCTTCGGAAACTTGAGCACCCTCGCAGTCGCTGCGCGGGCCCCGTTTGTCTTCCAAGCATCAAAATTGCATCTTCCCTACAGCATGAGCCGCTCAAACCTTGCAGCCGTGGCCTCTAGCGCCCAGACAGGTTTGCCGTACGTTTGCTCGCACAGCCAGGGTCGGCACCTAGGGACTGCACAGCGTGTCGTTCGTACAAAAGGCGAGGCAATGCTCTACTGGCTTGGGCTGGTCGCTTGGGAAGGCGCGCTCATGGTGTGGCCGGCCTTGCCCAGTCCCGCGCTCTTGGGCGTACACAGTTCCCTGGCAGCACAACCTCCTGTAAGCCCCACGTCCATCGCCCTTAAGCGAGTGGCCGCGGGGGGCGCTGCGGAGCCCGAGGGGGCGCATCCTGTGGTGAGGGTGTGTGCTGGTACCGTGCCCGCAGGGGGAAGGCAAGGGTTTTCCCCACCCCGCCTCCAGCCCCTGTCATGCTCCCCCCATATGCACAGGGACTCTGTAAGCTTGCTTGGTGCGCGGGGGGGACTGCGGGGGGTAAGCATTTCTTAGGGGCGGCATGGGCGCTGCGGCATGGGGTAGGCACGTCGGTGGACCCCGGCACGCATCAGAGCGCGCCGTCTCGCTGTCGGCCTAAGGCTTCCACTCCGCGCACTCGCTCACACAAGCTTACCTTCCTACTCAATAGAAGACGTGGTGTTCAGCCCTCAAGCTACAGCGCATTTTAAGCACGGCGCCGCGACAGACGGCTCGAGCCGCAAAGCCAAGTTTCCGACGACTTTTAGGAGGCAGTCACTACCGCCTAAAAGTCTTCGGAAACTTGAGCACCCTCGCAGTCGCTGCGCGGGCCCCGTTTGTCTTCCAAGCATCAAAATTGCATCTTCCCTACAGCATGAGCCGCTCAAACCTTGCAGCCGTGGCCTCTAGCGCCCAGACAGGTTTGCCGTACGTTTGCTCGCACAGCCAGGGTCGGCACCTAGGGACTGCACAGCGTGTCGTTCGTACAAAAGGCGAGGCAATGCTCTACTGGCTTGGGCTGGTCGCTTGGGAAGGCGCGCTCATGGTGTGGCCGGCCTTGCCCAGTCCCGCGCTCTTGGGCGTACACAGTTCCCTGGCAGCACAACCTCCTGTAAGCCCCACGTCCATCGCCCTTAAGCGAGTGGCCGCGGGGGGCGCTGCGGAGCCCGAGGGGGCGCATCCTGTGGTGAGGGTGTGTGCTGGTACCGTGCCCGCAGGGGGAAGGCAAGGGTTTTCCCCACCCCGCCTCCAGCCCCTGTCATGCTCCCCCCATATGCACAGGGACTCTGTAAGCTTGCTTGGTGCGCGGGGGGGACTGCGGGGGGTAAGCATTTCTTAGGGGCGGCATGGGCGCTGCGGCATGGGGTAGGCACGTCGGTGGACCCCGGCACGCATCAGAGCGCGCCGTCTCGCTGTCGGCCTAAGGCTTCCACTCCGCGCACTCGCTCACACAAGCTTACCTTCCTACTCAATAGAAGACGTGGTGTTCAGCCCTCAAGCTACAGCGCATTTTAAGCACGGCGCCGCGACAGACGGCTCGAGCCGCAAAGCCAAGTTTCCGACGACTTTTAGGAGGCAGTCACTACCGCCTAAAAGTCTTCGGAAACTTGAGCACCCTCGCAGTCGCTGCGCGGGCCCCGTTTGTCTTCCAAGCATCAAAATTGCATCTTCCCTACAGCATGAGCCGCTCAAACCTTGCAGCCGTGGCCTCTAGCGCCCAGACAGGTTTGCCGTACGTTTGCTCGCACAGCCAGGGTCGGCACCTAGGGACTGCACAGCGTGTCGTTCGTACAAAAGGCGAGGCAATGCTCTACTGGCTTGGGCTGGTCGCTTGGGAAGGCGCGCTCATGGTGTGGCCGGCCTTGCCCAGTCCCGCGCTCTTGGGCGTACACAGTTCCCTGGCAGCACAACCTCCTGTAAGCCCCACGTCCATCGCCCTTAAGCGAGTGGCCGCGGGGGGCGCTGCGGAGCCCGAGGGGGCGCATCCTGTGGTGAGGGTGTGTGCTGGTACCGTGCCCGCAGGGGGAAGGCAAGGGTTTTCCCCACCCCGCCTCCAGCCCCTGTCATGCTCCCCCCATATGCACAGGGACTCTGTAAGCTTGCTTGGTGCGCGGGGGGGACTGCGGGGGGTAAGCATTTCTTAGGGGCGGCATGGGCGCTGCGGCATGGGGTAGGCACGTCGGTGGACCCCGGCACGCATCAGAGCGCGCCGTCTCGCTGTCGGCCTAAGGCTTCCACTCCGCGCACTCGCTCACACAAGCTTACCTTCCTACTCAATAGAAGACGTGGTGTTCAGCCCTCAAGCTACAGCGCATTTTAAGCACGGCGCCGCGACAGACGGCTCGAGCCGCAAAGCCAAGTTTCCGACGACTTTTAGGAGGCAGTCACTACCGCCTAAAAGTCTTCGGAAACTTGAGCACCCTCGCAGTCGCTGCGCGGGCCCCGTTTGTCTTCCAAGCATCAAAATTGCATCTTCCCTACAGCATGAGCCGCTCAAACCTTGCAGCCGTGGCCTCTAGCGCCCAGACAGGTTTGCCGTACGTTTGCTCGCACAGCCAGGGTCGGCACCTAGGGACTGCACAGCGTGTCGTTCGTACAAAAGGCGAGGCAATGCTCTACTGGCTTGGGCTGGTCGCTTGGGAAGGCGCGCTCATGGTGTGGCCGGCCTTGCCCAGTCCCGCGCTCTTGGGCGTACACAGTTCCCTGGCAGCACAACCTCCTGTAAGCCCCACGTCCATCGCCCTTAAGCGAGTGGCCGCGGGGGGCGCTGCGGAGCCCGAGGGGGCGCATCCTGTGGTGAGGGTGTGTGCTGGTACCGTGCCCGCAGGGGGAAGGCAAGGGTTTTCCCCACCCCGCCTCCAGCCCCTGTCATGCTCCCCCCATATGCACAGGGACTCTGTAAGCTTGCTTGGTGCGCGGGGGGGACTGCGGGGGGTAAGCATTTCTTAGGGGCGGCATGGGCGCTGCGGCATGGGGTAGGCACGTCGGTGGACCCCGGCACGCATCAGAGCGCGCCGTCTCGCTGTCGGCCTAAGGCTTCCACTCCGCGCACTCGCTCACACAAGCTTACCTTCCTACTCAATAGAAGACGTGGTGTTCAGCCCTCAAGCTACAGCGCATTTTAAGCACGGCGCCGCGACAGACGGCTCGAGCCGCAAAGCCAAGTTTCCGACGACTTTTAGGAGGCAGTCACTACCGCCTAAAAGTCTTCGGAAACTTGAGCACCCTCGCAGTCGCTGCGCGGGCCCCGTTTGTCTTCCAAGCATCAAAATTGCATCTTCCCTACAGCATGAGCCGCTCAAACCTTGCAGCCGTGGCCTCTAGCGCCCAGACAGGTTTGCCGTACGTTTGCTCGCACAGCCAGGGTCGGCACCTAGGGACTGCACAGCGTGTCGTTCGTACAAAAGGCGAGGCAATGCTCTACTGGCTTGGGCTGGTCGCTTGGGAAGGCGCGCTCATGGTGTGGCCGGCCTTGCCCAGTCCCGCGCTCTTGGGCGTACACAGTTCCCTGGCAGCACAACCTCCTGTAAGCCCCACGTCCATCGCCCTTAAGCGAGTGGCCGCGGGGGGCGCTGCGGAGCCCGAGGGGGCGCATCCTGTGGTGAGGGTGTGTGCTGGTACCGTGCCCGCAGGGGGAAGGCAAGGGTTTTCCCCACCCCGCCTCCAGCCCCTGTCATGCTCCCCCCATATGCACAGGGACTCTGTAAGCTTGCTTGGTGCGCGGGGGGGACTGCGGGGGGTAAGCATTTCTTAGGGGCGGCATGGGCGCTGCGGCATGGGGTAGGCACGTCGGTGGACCCCGGCACGCATCAGAGCGCGCCGTCTCGCTGTCGGCCTAAGGCTTCCACTCCGCGCACTCGCTCACACAAGCTTACCTTCCTACTCAATAGAAGACGTGGTGTTCAGCCCTCAAGCTACAGCGCATTTTAAGCACGGCGCCGCGACAGACGGCTCGAGCCGCAAAGCCAAGTTTCCGACGACTTTTAGGAGGCAGTCACTACCGCCTAAAAGTCTTCGGAAACTTGAGCACCCTCGCAGTCGCTGCGCGGGCCCCGTTTGTCTTCCAAGCATCAAAATTGCATCTTCCCTACAGCATGAGCCGCTCAAACCTTGCAGCCGTGGCCTCTAGCGCCCAGACAGGTTTGCCGTACGTTTGCTCGCACAGCCAGGGTCGGCACCTAGGGACTGCACAGCGTGTCGTTCGTACAAAAGGCGAGGCAATGCTCTACTGGCTTGGGCTGGTCGCTTGGGAAGGCGCGCTCATGGTGTGGCCGGCCTTGCCCAGTCCCGCGCTCTTGGGCGTACACAGTTCCCTGGCAGCACAACCTCCTGTAAGCCCCACGTCCATCGCCCTTAAGCGAGTGGCCGCGGGGGGCGCTGCGGAGCCCGAGGGGGCGCATCCTGTGGTGAGGGTGTGTGCTGGTACCGTGCCCGCAGGGGGAAGGCAAGGGTTTTCCCCACCCCGCCTCCAGCCCCTGTCATGCTCCCCCCATATGCACAGGGACTCTGTAAGCTTGCTTGGTGCGCGGGGGGGACTGCGGGGGGTAAGCATTTCTTAGGGGCGGCATGGGCGCTGCGGCATGGGGTAGGCACGTCGGTGGACCCCGGCACGCATCAGAGCGCGCCGTCTCGCTGTCGGCCTAAGGCTTCCACTCCGCGCACTCGCTCACACAAGCTTACCTTCCTACTCAATAGAAGACGTGGTGTTCAGCCCTCAAGCTACAGCGCATTTTAAGCACGGCGCCGCGACAGACGGCTCGAGCCGCAAAGCCAAGTTTCCGACGACTTTTAGGAGGCAGTCACTACCGCCTAAAAGTCTTCGGAAACTTGAGCACCCTCGCAGTCGCTGCGCGGGCCCCGTTTGTCTTCCAAGCATCAAAATTGCATCTTCCCTACAGCATGAGCCGCTCAAACCTTGCAGCCGTGGCCTCTAGCGCCCAGACAGGTTTGCCGTACGTTTGCTCGCACAGCCAGGGTCGGCACCTAGGGACTGCACAGCGTGTCGTTCGTACAAAAGGCGAGGCAATGCTCTACTGGCTTGGGCTGGTCGCTTGGGAAGGCGCGCTCATGGTGTGGCCGGCCTTGCCCAGTCCCGCGCTCTTGGGCGTACACAGTTCCCTGGCAGCACAACCTCCTGTAAGCCCCACGTCCATCGCCCTTAAGCGAGTGGCCGCGGGGGGCGCTGCGGAGCCCGAGGGGGCGCATCCTGTGGTGAGGGTGTGTGCTGGTACCGTGCCCGCAGGGGGAAGGCAAGGGTTTTCCCCACCCCGCCTCCAGCCCCTGTCATGCTCCCCCCATATGCACAGGGACTCTGTAAGCTTGCTTGGTGCGCGGGGGGGACTGCGGGGGGTAAGCATTTCTTAGGGGCGGCATGGGCGCTGCGGCATGGGGTAGGCACGTCGGTGGACCCCGGCACGCATCAGAGCGCGCCGTCTCGCTGTCGGCCTAAGGCTTCCACTCCGCGCACTCGCTCACACAAGCTTACCTTCCTACTCAATAGAAGACGTGGTGTTCAGCCCTCAAGCTACAGCGCATTTTAAGCACGGCGCCGCGACAGACGGCTCGAGCCGCAAAGCCAAGTTTCCGACGACTTTTAGGAGGCAGTCACTACCGCCTAAAAGTCTTCGGAAACTTGAGCACCCTCGCAGTCGCTGCGCGGGCCCCGTTTGTCTTCCAAGCATCAAAATTGCATCTTCCCTACAGCATGAGCCGCTCAAACCTTGCAGCCGTGGCCTCTAGCGCCCAGACAGGTTTGCCGTACGTTTGCTCGCACAGCCAGGGTCGGCACCTAGGGACTGCACAGCGTGTCGTTCGTACAAAAGGCGAGGCAATGCTCTACTGGCTTGGGCTGGTCGCTTGGGAAGGCGCGCTCATGGTGTGGCCGGCCTTGCCCAGTCCCGCGCTCTTGGGCGTACACAGTTCCCTGGCAGCACAACCTCCTGTAAGCCCCACGTCCATCGCCCTTAAGCGAGTGGCCGCGGGGGGCGCTGCGGAGCCCGAGGGGGCGCATCCTGTGGTGAGGGTGTGTGCTGGTACCGTGCCCGCAGGGGGAAGGCAAGGGTTTTCCCCACCCCGCCTCCAGCCCCTGTCATGCTCCCCCCATATGCACAGGGACTCTGTAAGCTTGCTTGGTGCGCGGGGGGGACTGCGGGGGGTAAGCATTTCTTAGGGGCGGCATGGGCGCTGCGGCATGGGGTAGGCACGTCGGTGGACCCCGGCACGCATCAGAGCGCGCCGTCTCGCTGTCGGCCTAAGGCTTCCACTCCGCGCACTCGCTCACACAA
Source organism: Edaphochlamys debaryana (assembly GCA_016858145.1). Classification (NCBI taxonomy): domain Eukaryota; kingdom Viridiplantae; phylum Chlorophyta; class Chlorophyceae; order Chlamydomonadales; genus Edaphochlamys; species Edaphochlamys debaryana. The sequence continues at coordinate 193,895 of JAEHOE010000177.1, read as the reverse complement.
GCTTACCTTCCTACTCAATAGAAGACGTGGTGTTCAGCCCTCAAGCTACAGCGCATTTTAAGCACGGCGCCGCGACAGACGGCTCGAGCCGCAAAGCCAAGTTTCCGACGACTTTTAGGAGGCAGTCACTACCGCCTAAAAGTCTTCGGAAACTTGAGCACCCTCGCAGTCGCTGCGCGGGCCCCGTTTGTCTTCCAAGCATCAAAATTGCATCTTCCCTACAGCATGAGCCGCTCAAACCTTGCAGCCGTGGCCTCTAGCGCCCAGACAGGTTTGCCGTACGTTTGCTCGCACAGCCAGGGTCGGCACCTAGGGACTGCACAGCGTGTCGTTCGTACAAAAGGCGAGGCAATGCTCTACTGGCTTGGGCTGGTCGCTTGGGAAGGCGCGCTCATGGTGTGGCCGGCCTTGCCCAGTCCCGCGCTCTTGGGCGTACACAGTTCCCTGGCAGCACAACCTCCTGTAAGCCCCACGTCCATCGCCCTTAAGCGAGTGGCCGCGGGGGGCGCTGCGGAGCCCGAGGGGGCGCATCCTGTGGTGAGGGTGTGTGCTGGTACCGTGCCCGCAGGGGGAAGGCAAGGGTTTTCCCCACCCCGCCTCCAGCCCCTGTCATGCTCCCCCCATATGCACAGGGACTCTGTAAGCTTGCTTGGTGCGCGGGGGGGACTGCGGGGGGTAAGCATTTCTTAGGGGCGGCATGGGCGCTGCGGCATGGGGTAGGCACGTCGGTGGACCCCGGCACGCATCAGAGCGCGCCGTCTCGCTGTCGGCCTAAGGCTTCCACTCCGCGCACTCGCTCACACAAGCTTACCTTCCTACTCAATAGAAGACGTGGTGTTCAGCCCTCAAGCTACAGCGCATTTTAAGCACGGCGCCGCGACAGACGGCTCGAGCCGCAAAGCCAAGTTTCCGACGACTTTTAGGAGGCAGTCACTACCGCCTAAAAGTCTTCGGAAACTTGAGCACCCTCGCAGTCGCTGCGCGGGCCCCGTTTGTCTTCCAAGCATCAAAATTGCATCTTCCCTACAGCATGAGCCGCTCAAACCTTGCAGCCGTGGCCTCTAGCGCCCAGACAGGTTTGCCGTACGTTTGCTCGCACAGCCAGGGTCGGCACCTAGGGACTGCACAGCGTGTCGTTCGTACAAAAGGCGAGGCAATGCTCTACTGGCTTGGGCTGGTCGCTTGGGAAGGCGCGCTCATGGTGTGGCCGGCCTTGCCCAGTCCCGCGCTCTTGGGCGTACACAGTTCCCTGGCAGCACAACCTCCTGTAAGCCCCACGTCCATCGCCCTTAAGCGAGTGGCCGCGGGGGGCGCTGCGGAGCCCGAGGGGGCGCATCCTGTGGTGAGGGTGTGTGCTGGTACCGTGCCCGCAGGGGGAAGGCAAGGGTTTTCCCCACCCCGCCTCCAGCCCCTGTCATGCTCCCCCCATATGCACAGGGACTCTGTAAGCTTGCTTGGTGCGCGGGGGGGGACTGCGGGGGGTAAGCATTTCTTAGGGGCGGCATGGGCGCTGCGGCATGGGGTAGGCACGTCGGTGGACCCCGGCACGCATCAGAGCGCGCCGTCTCGCTGTCGGCCTAAGGCTTCCACTCCGCGCACTCGCTCACACAAGCTTACCTTCCTACTCAATAGAAGACGTGGTGTTCAGCCCTCAAGCTACAGCGCATTTTAAGCACGGCGCCGCGACAGACGGCTCGAGCCGCAAAGCCAAGTTTCCGACGACTTTTAGGAGGCAGTCACTACCGCCTAAAAGTCTTCGGAAACTTGAGCACCCTCGCAGTCGCTGCGCGGGCCCCGTTTGTCTTCCAAGCATCAAAATTGCATCTTCCCTACAGCATGAGCCGCTCAAACCTTGCAGCCGTGGCCTCTAGCGCCCAGACAGGTTTGCCGTACGTTTGCTCGCACAGCCAGGGTCGGCACCTAGGGACTGCACAGCGTGTCGTTCGTACAAAAGGCGAGGCAATGCTCTACTGGCTTGGGCTGGTCGCTTGGGAAGGCGCGCTCATGGTGTGGCCGGCCTTGCCCAGTCCCGCGCTCTTGGGCGTACACAGTTCCCTGGCAGCACAACCTCCTGTAAGCCCCACGTCCATCGCCCTTAAGCGAGTGGCCGCGGGGGGCGCTGCGGAGCCCGAGGGGGCGCATCCTGTGGTGAGGGTGTGTGCTGGTACCGTGCCCGCAGGGGGAAGGCAAGGGTTTTCCCCACCCCGCCTCCAGCCCCTGTCATGCTCCCCCCATATGCACAGGGACTCTGTAAGCTTGCTTGGTGCGCGGGGGGGACTGCGGGGGGTAAGCATTTCTTAGGGGCGGCATGGGCGCTGCGGCATGGGGTAGGCACGTCGGTGGACCCCGGCACGCATCAGAGCGCGCCGTCTCGCTGTCGGCCTAAGGCTTCCACTCCGCGCACTCGCTCACACAAGCTTACCTTCCTACTCAATAGAAGACGTGGTGTTCAGCCCTCAAGCTACAGCGCATTTTAAGCACGGCGCCGCGACAGACGGCTCGAGCCGCAAAGCCAAGTTTCCGACGACTTTTAGGAGGCAGTCACTACCGCCTAAAAGTCTTCGGAAACTTGAGCACCCTCGCAGTCGCTGCGCGGGCCCCGTTTGTCTTCCAAGCATCAAAATTGCATCTTCCCTACAGCATGAGCCGCTCAAACCTTGCAGCCGTGGCCTCTAGCGCCCAGACAGGTTTGCCGTACGTTTGCTCGCACAGCCAGGGTCGGCACCTAGGGACTGCACAGCGTGTCGTTCGTACAAAAGGCGAGGCAATGCTCTACTGGCTTGGGCTGGTCGCTTGGGAAGGCGCGCTCATGGTGTGGCCGGCCTTGCCCAGTCCCGCGCTCTTGGGCGTACACAGTTCCCTGGCAGCACAACCTCCTGTAAGCCCCACGTCCATCGCCCTTAAGCGAGTGGCCGCGGGGGGCGCTGCGGAGCCCGAGGGGGCGCATCCTGTGGTGAGGGTGTGTGCTGGTACCGTGCCCGCAGGGGGAAGGCAAGGGTTTTCCCCACCCCGCCTCCAGCCCCTGTCATGCTCCCCCCATATGCACAGGGACTCTGTAAGCTTGCTTGGTGCGCGGGGGGGACTGCGGGGGGTAAGCATTTCTTAGGGGCGGCATGGGCGCTGCGGCATGGGGTAGGCACGTCGGTGGACCCCGGCACGCATCAGAGCGCGCCGTCTCGCTGTCGGCCTAAGGCTTCCACTCCGCGCACTCGCTCACACAAGCTTACCTTCCTACTCAATAGAAGACGTGGTGTTCAGCCCTCAAGCTACAGCGCATTTTAAGCACGGCGCCGCGACAGACGGCTCGAGCCGCAAAGCCAAGTTTCCGACGACTTTTAGGAGGCAGTCACTACCGCCTAAAAGTCTTCGGAAACTTGAGCACCCTCGCAGTCGCTGCGCGGGCCCCGTTTGTCTTCCAAGCATCAAAATTGCATCTTCCCTACAGCATGAGCCGCTCAAACCTTGCAGCCGTGGCCTCTAGCGCCCAGACAGGTTTGCCGTACGTTTGCTCGCACAGCCAGGGTCGGCACCTAGGGACTGCACAGCGTGTCGTTCGTACAAAAGGCGAGGCAATGCTCTACTGGCTTGGGCTGGTCGCTTGGGAAGGCGCGCTCATGGTGTGGCCGGCCTTGCCCAGTCCCGCGCTCTTGGGCGTACACAGTTCCCTGGCAGCACAACCTCCTGTAAGCCCCACGTCCATCGCCCTTAAGCGAGTGGCCGCGGGGGGCGCTGCGGAGCCCGAGGGGGCGCATCCTGTGGTGAGGGTGTGTGCTGGTACCGTGCCCGCAGGGGGAAGGCAAGGGTTTTCCCCACCCCGCCTCCAGCCCCTGTCATGCTCCCCCCATATGCACAGGGACTCTGTAAGCTTGCTTGGTGCGCGGGGGGGACTGCGGGGGGTAAGCATTTCTTAGGGGCGGCATGGGCGCTGCGGCATGGGGTAGGCACGTCGGTGGACCCCGGCACGCATCAGAGCGCGCCGTCTCGCTGTCGGCCTAAGGCTTCCACTCCGCGCACTCGCTCACACAAGCTTACCTTCCTACTCAATAGAAGACGTGGTGTTCAGCCCTCAAGCTACAGCGCATTTTAAGCACGGCGCCGCGACAGACGGCTCGAGCCGCAAAGCCAAGTTTCCGACGACTTTTAGGAGGCAGTCACTACCGCCTAAAAGTCTTCGGAAACTTGAGCACCCTCGCAGTCGCTGCGCGGGCCCCGTTTGTCTTCCAAGCATCAAAATTGCATCTTCCCTACAGCATGAGCCGCTCAAACCTTGCAGCCGTGGCCTCTAGCGCCCAGACAGGTTTGCCGTACGTTTGCTCGCACAGCCAGGGTCGGCACCTAGGGACTGCACAGCGTGTCGTTCGTACAAAAGGCGAGGCAATGCTCTACTGGCTTGGGCTGGTCGCTTGGGAAGGCGCGCTCATGGTGTGGCCGGCCTTGCCCAGTCCCGCGCTCTTGGGCGTACACAGTTCCCTGGCAGCACAACCTCCTGTAAGCCCCACGTCCATCGCCCTTAAGCGAGTGGCCGCGGGGGGCGCTGCGGAGCCCGAGGGGGCGCATCCTGTGGTGAGGGTGTGTGCTGGTACCGTGCCCGCAGGGGGAAGGCAAGGGTTTTCCCCACCCCGCCTCCAGCCCCTGTCATGCTCCCCCCATATGCACAGGGACTCTGTAAGCTTGCTTGGTGCGCGGGGGGGACTGCGGGGGGTAAGCATTTCTTAGGGGCGGCATGGGCGCTGCGGCATGGGGTAGGCACGTCGGTGGACCCCGGCACGCATCAGAGCGCGCCGTCTCGCTGTCGGCCTAAGGCTTCCACTCCGCGCACTCGCTCACACAAGCTTACCTTCCTACTCAATAGAAGACGTGGTGTTCAGCCCTCAAGCTACAGCGCATTTTAAGCACGGCGCCGCGACAGACGGCTCGAGCCGCAAAGCCAAGTTTCCGACGACTTTTAGGAGGCAGTCACTACCGCCTAAAAGTCTTCGGAAACTTGAGCACCCTCGCAGTCGCTGCGCGGGCCCCGTTTGTCTTCCAAGCATCAAAATTGCATCTTCCCTACAGCATGAGCCGCTCAAACCTTGCAGCCGTGGCCTCTAGCGCCCAGACAGGTTTGCCGTACGTTTGCTCGCACAGCCAGGGTCGGCACCTAGGGACTGCACAGCGTGTCGTTCGTACAAAAGGCGAGGCAATGCTCTACTGGCTTGGGCTGGTCGCTTGGGAAGGCGCGCTCATGGTGTGGCCGGCCTTGCCCAGTCCCGCGCTCTTGGGCGTACACAGTTCCCTGGCAGCACAACCTCCTGTAAGCCCCACGTCCATCGCCCTTAAGCGAGTGGCCGCGGGGGGCGCTGCGGAGCCCGAGGGGGCGCATCCTGTGGTGAGGGTGTGTGCTGGTACCGTGCCCGCAGGGGGAAGGCAAGGGTTTTCCCCACCCCGCCTCCAGCCCCTGTCATGCTCCCCCCATATGCACAGGGACTCTGTAAGCTTGCTTGGTGCGCGGGGGGGACTGCGGGGGGTAAGCATTTCTTAGGGGCGGCATGGGCGCTGCGGCATGGGGTAGGCACGTCGGTGGACCCCGGCACGCATCAGAGCGCGCCGTCTCGCTGTCGGCCTAAGGCTTCCACTCCGCGCACTCGCTCACACAAGCTTACCTTCCTACTCAATAGAAGACGTGGTGTTCAGCCCTCAAGCTACAGCGCATTTTAAGCACGGCGCCGCGACAGACGGCTCGAGCCGCAAAGCCAAGTTTCCGACGACTTTTAGGAGGCAGTCACTACCGCCTAAAAGTCTTCGGAAACTTGAGCACCCTCGCAGTCGCTGCGCGGGCCCCGTTTGTCTTCCAAGCATCAAAATTGCATCTTCCCTACAGCATGAGCCGCTCAAACCTTGCAGCCGTGGCCTCTAGCGCCCAGACAGGTTTGCCGTACGTTTGCTCGCACAGCCAGGGTCGGCACCTAGGGACTGCACAGCGTGTCGTTCGTACAAAAGGCGAGGCAATGCTCTACTGGCTTGGGCTGGTCGCTTGGGAAGGCGCGCTCATGGTGTGGCCGGCCTTGCCCAGTCCCGCGCTCTTGGGCGTACACAGTTCCCTGGCAGCACAACCTCCTGTAAGCCCCACGTCCATCGCCCTTAAGCGAGTGGCCGCGGGGGGCGCTGCGGAGCCCGAGGGGGCGCATCCTGTGGTGAGGGTGTGTGCTGGTACCGTGCCCGCAGGGGGAAGGCAAGGGTTTTCCCCACCCCGCCTCCAGCCCCTGTCATGCTCCCCCCATATGCACAGGGACTCTGTAAGCTTGCTTGGTGCGCGGGGGGGACTGCGGGGGGTAAGCATTTCTTAGGGGCGGCATGGGCGCTGCGGCATGGGGTAGGCACGTCGGTGGACCCCGGCACGCATCAGAGCGCGCCGTCTCGCTGTCGGCCTAAGGCTTCCACTCCGCGCACTCGCTCACACAAGCTTACCTTCCTACTCAATAGAAGACGTGGTGTTCAGCCCTCAAGCTACAGCGCATTTTAAGCACGGCGCCGCGACAGACGGCTCGAGCCGCAAAGCCAAGTTTCCGACGACTTTTAGGAGGCAGTCACTACCGCCTAAAAGTCTTCGGAAACTTGAGCACCCTCGCAGTCGCTGCGCGGGCCCCGTTTGTCTTCCAAGCATCAAAATTGCATCTTCCCTACAGCATGAGCCGCTCAAACCTTGCAGCCGTGGCCTCTAGCGCCCAGACAGGTTTGCCGTACGTTTGCTCGCACAGCCAGGGTCGGCACCTAGGGACTGCACAGCGTGTCGTTCGTACAAAAGGCGAGGCAATGCTCTACTGGCTTGGGCTGGTCGCTTGGGAAGGCGCGCTCATGGTGTGGCCGGCCTTGCCCAGTCCCGCGCTCTTGGGCGTACACAGTTCCCTGGCAGCACAACCTCCTGTAAGCCCCACGTCCATCGCCCTTAAGCGAGTGGCCGCGGGGGGCGCTGCGGAGCCCGAGGGGGCGCATCCTGTGGTGAGGGTGTGTGCTGGTACCGTGCCCGCAGGGGGAAGGCAAGGGTTTTCCCCACCCCGCCTCCAGCCCCTGTCATGCTCCCCCCATATGCACAGGGACTCTGTAAGCTTGCTTGGTGCGCGGGGGGACTGCGGGGGGTAAGCATTTCTTAGGGGCGGCATGGGCGCTGCGGCATGGGGTAGGCACGTCGGTGGACCCCGGCACGCATCAGAGCGCGCCGTCTCGCTGTCGGCCTAAGGCTTCCACTCCGCGCACTCGCTCACACAAGCTTACCTTCCTACTCAATAGAAGACGTGGTGTTCAGCCCTCAAGCTACAGCGCATTTTAAGCACGGCGCCGCGACAGACGGCTCGAGCCGCAAAGCCAAGTTTCCGACGACTTTTAGGAGGCAGTCACTACCGCCTAAAAGTCTTCGGAAACTTGAGCACCCTCGCAGTCGCTGCGCGGGCCCCGTTTGTCTTCCAAGCATCAAAATTGCATCTTCCCTACAGCATGAGCCGCTCAAAACCTTGCAGCCGTGGCCTCTAGCGCCCAGACAGGTTTGCCGTACGTTTGCTCGCACAGCCAGGGTCGGCACCTAGGGACTGCACAGCGTGTCGTTCGTACAAAAGGCGAGGCAATGCTCTACTGGCTTGGGCTGGTCGCTTGGGAAGGCGCGCTCATGGTGTGGCCGGCCTTGCCCAGTCCCGCGCTCTTGGGCGTACACAGTTCCCTGGCAGCACAACCTCCTGTAAGCCCCACGTCCATCGCCCTTAAGCGAGTGGCCGCGGGGGGCGCTGCGGAGCCCGAGGGGGCGCATCCTGTGGTGAGGGTGTGTGCTGGTACCGTGCCCGCAGGGGGAAGGCAAGGGTTTTCCCCACCCCGCCTCCAGCCCCTGTCATGCTCCCCCCATATGCACAGGGACTCTGTAAGCTTGCTTGGTGCGCGGGGGGGACTGCGGGGGGTAAGCATTTCTTAGGGGCGGCATGGGCGCTGCGGCATGGGGTAGGCACGTCGGTGGACCCCGGCACGCATCAGAGCGCGCCGTCTCGCTGTCGGCCTAAGGCTTCCACTCCGCGCACTCGCTCACACAAGCTTACCTTCCTACTCAATAGAAGACGTGGTGTTCAGCCCTCAAGCTACAGCGCATTTTAAGCACGGCGCCGCGACAGACGGCTCGAGCCGCAAAGCCAAGTTTCCGACGACTTTTAGGAGGCAGTCACTACCGCCTAAAAGTCTTCGGAAACTTGAGCACCCTCGCAGTCGCTGCGCGGGCCCCGTTTGTCTTCCAAGCATCAAAATTGCATCTTCCCTACAGCATGAGCCGCTCAAACCTTGCAGCCGTGGCCTCTAGCGCCCAGACAGGTTTGCCGTACGTTTGCTCGCACAGCCAGGGTCGGCACCTAGGGACTGCACAGCGTGTCGTTCGTACAAAAGGCGAGGCAATGCTCTACTGGCTTGGGCTGGTCGCTTGGGAAGGCGCGCTCATGGTGTGGCCGGCCTTGCCCAGTCCCGCGCTCTTGGGCGTACACAGTTCCCTGGCAGCACAACCTCCTGTAAGCCCCACGTCCATCGCCCTTAAGCGAGTGGCCGCGGGGGGCGCTGCGGAGCCCGAGGGGGCGCATCCTGTGGTGAGGGTGTGTGCTGGTACCGTGCCCGCAGGGGGAAGGCAAGGGTTTTCCCCACCCCGCCTCCAGCCCCTGTCATGCTCCCCCCATATGCACAGGGACTCTGTAAGCTTGCTTGGTGCGCGGGGGGGACTGCGGGGGGTAAGCATTTCTTAGGGGCGGCATGGGCGCTGCGGCATGGGGTAGGCACGTCGGTGGACCCCGGCACGCATCAGAGCGCGCCGTCTCGCTGTCGGCCTAAGGCTTCCACTCCGCGCACTCGCTCACACAAGCTTACCTTCCTACTCAATAGAAGACGTGGTGTTCAGCCCTCAAGCTACAGCGCATTTTAAGCACGGCGCCGCGACAGACGGCTCGAGCCGCAAAGCCAAGTTTCCGACGACTTTTAGGAGGCAGTCACTACCGCCTAAAGTCTTCGGAAACTTGAGCACCCTCGCAGTCGCTGCGCGGGCCCCGTTTGTCTTCCAAGCATCAAAATTGCATCTTCCCTACAGCATGAGCCGCTCAAACCTTGCAGCCGTGGCCTCTAGCGCCCAGACAGGTTTGCCGTACGTTTGCTCGCACAGCCAGGGTCGGCACCTAGGGACTGCACAGCGTGTCGTTCGTACAAAAGGCGAGGCAATGCTCTACTGGCTTGGGCTGGTCGCTTGGGAAGGCGCGCTCATGGTGTGGCCGGCCTTGCCCAGTCCCGCGCTCTTGGGCGTACACAGTTCCCTGGCAGCACAACCTCCTGTAAGCCCCACGTCCATCGCCCTTAAGCGAGTGGCCGCGGGGGGCGCTGCGGAGCCCGAGGGGGCGCATCCTGTGGTGAGGGTGTGTGCTGGTACCGTGCCCGCAGGGGGAAGGCAAGGGTTTTCCCCACCCCGCCTCCAGCCCCTGTCATGCTCCCCCCATATGCACAGGGACTCTGTAAGCTTGCTTGGTGCGCGGGGGGGACTGCGGGGGGTAAGCATTTCTTAGGGGCGGCATGGGCGCTGCGGCATGGGGTAGGCACGTCGGTGGACCCCGGCACGCATCAGAGCGCGCCGTCTCGCTGTCGGCCTAAGGCTTCCACTCCGCGCACTCGCTCACACAAGCTTACCTTCCTACTCAATAGAAGACGTGGTGTTCAGCCCTCAAGCTACAGCGCATTTTAAGCACGGCGCCGCGACAGACGGCTCGAGCCGCAAAGCCAAGTTTCCGACGACTTTAGGAGGCAGTGAGGCCGAGCGGCCCCGTCACGGTTTCGCAGCAAAAGCTTCGCTAGATCGAAGCCCGTAAGCTCGCAGGCTACGTCTCAGTGACATCAACTCGCTTGTGCGTCTCCGGCAGCGCGGAGGGGCTTGTCGGAAGGCTCTGAGCCGGCGCCAGCTTAGCGCAAATCGAGGATGGCGTTGCGCGGAGGGCTCTGGATAAAGCTGGCGACCTGGGTCCACGCTCTGTTATGACTACAGGTGTGTGCAGATAAGCGCATAGCATCGGTTAGAAGCGGCTTGACGCGGCGACCATCACCGCGACCGTTCGGCACGCGGGGCCCCGCCTCCCCCCGCGTCCCGCACTCCCCGACTCCCGCACAACGGAATCGCGCATCCGCTATCCAGGGGGATCAGCCCCCGACTTCGCCACCAGCAGCAATATCGTATAAGCAGTCGTGACACGCGTTTCCCCTGCTAACCCCCTCGTCACGGCTTCAGACACGTCCATCCCACGCGGGGCCGACATGCCAGACAAGCCCCCCTTGCCTCACTCTGAGGCGGTGCCCCGCCTGGGCTCCACCGCAATAATACAAACGTTATAAGCATGATAGGTAGTTAACCTGATGCGTGCTTGCTCAGCTGCTCCAGCGTCCTGTGCCCCCTGTACACCTTCCTGGCCCATGCTTTCCCTTGCTCGACTCTTCCCTCTCTCCCCTCGACTATCCCTCCCTCCCTCCCTCCCTGTCCCCTCCCGCGCGCCGCCTCTCGCCCGCAGGCCCGCCTCCAGCTCGCAGGCCCGCCTCAGCGCAGCTTCTTCTCTGGGTAGTTGCCCTCCGCCTTGATGATTGCCGGCAGCACCTCCAGAAAGAGCCGGTGGGTAGTGTTGCGAACCCAGTCATTCGTGATGACCTTGCCCGGGCCCTCGAAGAGCCGCCGCAGCTCCGTGGTGTAGATGCTCAGCTGGTCACCGGTTGCCGACCGGTGGTTGTTGATGATGCTGAGGCTTGCTGCCCCATGCCCCCTTCTGCTTCTCCACCCGCCCTGACCAGCCCCTCTTGCCTCGCTGCAGCTGTCCAGGAGATCCTTGAACTCGGGGACCGCCAGCATCGCCTCCTTGCTGCTGGGCGCCTTGTCGAGCACCATTGCTAGTGCGAGCAGGGCTTTCGCCTCCGGCACCTTCCGTGGGGCCCCAGAGCGTGGCGCGTCCTGGACCCCAGATGCCCCTCTGTTGGGCTCCAGCCGCGCAGCCCAGCGCCGGCACAGCTCTTCCGGCTTCTTTGGTGGCTCCACGTCTGGGTTCACCGCCAGCCACTCCCCCAGCAGCCGTTCTGCTTCGGGACCCCACTCTGAGTTGGGATGGGTGGCCTCGGCCGTATGCGCGGCTTTAACAGCCGCCAGACGCAGGCGGTGCTTGACAGCTGTTCTGTCACGCTTGGCTGCCGCCTCGGCCCTCAGCTCGTCCTTGTCCCGCTTGGGGCCGCGGTGCCGCCTCTCTTTAGCAGCCGGCGCCGCGGCCCCCTCTCCCGGGGCGTGTCCACCTCACCCCCAGACTCCACGGCCTCTGCCTCATCCCCCTCCGTGCCCGCACCCTCGTCGGCCTGCTGTGCAACCCCAGCTGCCTCCCCCGCGCTGCTGGCTGCCTGCTCGCCTGATAACGCCTGATCCCGAGCGTGTTTCACCATCTGCGGGGGGAAGGGGGAAGGGGTAGAAGGGGGGATCATTGCAGGGCAGCGAAACACACACGAGGTGGTTGTAACCGTTGTACGAGCACGGTTATGACAGGTACAACTGTCAACCAAGCTTGGGTTGGTTAGCGTTTGTAGAGTTTGTTGCTGGTGCTGGCTGGGGGGCTGGAGGGCGTGCGGGGGCCAGGGGCAGGCGGGGAGCCAGACACGCACATGGCATGCACGGCATGCCACGCCCAGCACAATCTGAGCGCCATCTCACTACCGCCTAAAAGTCTTCGGAAACTTGAGCACCCTCGCAGTCGCTGCGCGGGCCCCGTTTGTCTTCCAAGCATCAAAATTGCATCTTCCCTACAGCATGAGCCGCTCAAACCTTGCAGCCGTGGCCTCTAGCGCCCAGACAGGTTTGCCGTACGTTTGCTCGCACAGCCAGGGTCGGCACCTAGGGACTGCACAGCGTGTCGTTCGTACAAAAGGCGAGGCAATGCTCTACTGGCTTGGGCTGGTCGCTTGGGAAGGCGCGCTCATGGTGTGGCCGGCCTTGCCCAGTCCCGCGCTCTTGGGCGTACACAGTTCCCTGGCAGCACAACCTCCTGTAAGCCCCACGTCCATCGCCCTTAAGCGAGTGGCCGCGGGGGGCGCTGCGGAGCCCGAGGGGGCGCATCCTGTGGTGAGGGTGTGTGCTGGTACCGTGCCCGCAGGGGGAAGGCAAGGGTTTTCCCCCACCCCGCCTCCAGCCCCTGTCATGCTCCCCCATATGCACAGGGACTCTGTAAGCTTGCTTGGTGCGCGGGGGGGACTGCGGGGGGTAAGCATTTCTTAGGGGCGGCATGGGCGCTGCGGCATGGGGTAGGCACGTCGGTGGACCCCGGCACGCATCAGAGCGCGCCGTCTCGCTGTCGGCCTAAGGCTTCCACTCCGCGCACTCGCTCACACAAGCTTACCTTCCTACTCAATAGAAGACGTGGTGTTCAGGCCCTCAAGCTACAGCGCATTTTAAGCACGGCGCCGCGACAGACGGCTCGAGCCGCAAAGCCAAGTTTCCGACGACTTTTAGGAGGCAGTGAGGCCGAGCGGCCCCGTCACGGTTTCGCAGCAAAAGCTTCGCTAGATCGAAGCCCGTAAGCTCGCAGGCTACGTCTCAGTGACATCAACTCGCTTGTGCGTCTCCGGCAGCGCGGAGGGGCTTGTCGGAAGGCTCTGAGCCGGCGCCAGCTTAGCGCAATCGAGGATGGCGTTGCGCGGAGGGCTCTGGATAAAGCTGGCGACCTGGGTCCACGCTCTGTTATGACTACAGGTGTGTGCAGATAAGCGCATAGCATCGGTTAGAAGCGGCTTGACGCGGCGACCATCACCGCGACCGTTCGGCACGCGGGGCCCCGCCTCCCCCCGCGTCCCGCACTCCCCGACTCCCGCACAACGGAATCGCGCATCCGCTATCCAGGGGGATCAGCCCCCGACTTCGCCACCAGCAGCAATATCGTATAAGCAGTCGTGACACGCGTTTCCCCTGCTAACCCCCTCGTCACGGCTTCAGACACGTCCATCCCACGCGGGCCGACATGCCAGACAAGCCCCCCTTGCCTCACTCTGAGGCGGTGCCCCGCCTGGCTCCACCGCAATAATACAAACGTTATAAGCATGATAGGTAGTTAACCTGATGCGTGCTTGCTCAGCTGCTCCAGCGTCCTGTGCCCCCTGTACACCTTCCTGGCCCATGCTTTCCCTTGCTCGACTCTTCCCTCTCTCCCCTCGACTATCCCTCCCTCCCTCCCTCCCTGTCCCCTCCCGCGCGCCGCCTCTCGCCCGCAGGCCCGCCTCCAGCTCGCAGGCCCGCCTCAGCGCAGCTTCTTCTCTGGGTAGTTGCCCTCCGCCTTGATGATTGCCGGCAGCACCTCCAGAAAGAGCCGGTGGGTAGTGTTGCGAACCCAGTCATTCGTGATGACCTTGCCCGGGCCCTCGAAGAGCCGCCGCAGCTCCGTGGTGTAGATGCTCAGCTGGTCACCGGTTGCCGACCGGTGGTTGTTGATGATGCTGAGGCTTGCTGCCCCATGCCCCCTTCTGCTTCTCCACCCGCCCTGACCAGCCCCTCTTGCCTCGCTGCAGCTGTCCAGGAGATCCTTGAACTCGGGGACCGCCAGCATCGCCTCCTTGCTGCTGGGCGCCTTGTCGAGCACCATTGCTAGTGCGAGCAGGGCTTTCGCCTCCGGCACCTTCCGTGGGGCCCCAGAGCGTGGCGCGTCCTGGACCCCAGATGCCCCTCTGTTGGGCTCCAGCCGCGCAGCCCAGCGCCGGCACAGCTCTTCCGGCTTCTTTGGTGGCTCCACGTCTGGGTTCACCGCCAGCCACTCCCCCAGCAGCCGTTCTGCTTCGGGACCCCACTCTGAGTTGGGATGGGTGGCCTCGGCCGTATGCGCGGCTTTAACAGCCGCCAGACGCAGGCGGTGCTTGACAGCTGTTCTGTCACGCTTGGCTGCCGCCTCGGCCCTCAGCTCGTCCTTGTCCCGCTTGGGGCCGCGGTGCCGCCTCTCTTTAGCAGCCGGCGCCGCGGCCCCCTCTCCCGGGGGCGTGTCCACCTCACCCCCAGACTCCACGGCCTCTGCCTCATCCCCCTCCGTGCCCGCACCCTCGTCGGCCTGCTGTGCAACCCCAGCTGCCTCCCCCGCGCTGCTGGCTGCCTGCTCGCCTGATAACGCCTGATCCCGAGCGTGTTTCACCATCTGCGGGGGGAAGGGGGAAGGGGTAGAAGGGGGGATCATTGCAGGGCAGCGAAACACACACGAGGTGGTTGTAACCGTTGTACGAGCACGGTTATGACAGGTACAACTGTCAACCAAGCTTGGGTTGGTTAGCGTTTGTAGAGTTTGTTGCTGGTGCTGGCTGGGGGGCTGGAGGGCGTGCGGGGGCCAGGGGCAGGCGGGGAGCCAGACACGCACATGGCATGCACGGCATGCCACGCCCAGCACAATCTGAGCGCCATCTCACTACCGCCTAAAAGTCTTCGGAAACTTGAGCACCCTCGCAGTCGCTGCGCGGGCCCCGTTTGTCTTCCAAGCATCAAAATTGCATCTTCCCTACAGCATGAGCCGCTCAAACCTTGCAGCCGTGGCCTCTAGCGCCCAGACAGGTTTGCCGTACGTTTGCTCGCACAGCCAGGGTCGGCACCTAGGGACTGCACAGCGTGTCGTTCGTACAAAAGGCGAGGCAATGCTCTACTGGCTTGGGCTGGTCGCTTGGGAAGGCGCGCTCATGGTGTGGCCGGCCTTGCCCAGTCCCGCGCTCTTGGGCGTACACAGTTCCCTGGCAGCACAACCTCCTGTAAGCCCCACGTCCATCGCCCTTAAGCGAGTGGCCGCGGGGGGCGCTGCGGAGCCCGAGGGGGCGCATCCTGTGGTGAGGGTGTGTGCTGGTACCGTGCCCGCAGGGGGAAGGCAAGGGTTTTCCCCACCCCGCCTCCAGCCCCTGTCATGCTCCCCCCATATGCACAGGGACTCTGTAAGCTTGCTTGGTGCGCGGGGGGGACTGCGGGGGGTAAGCATTTCTTAGGGGCGGCATGGGCGCTGCGGCATGGGGTAGGCACGTCGGTGGACCCCGGCACGCATCAGAGCGCGCCGTCTCGCTGTCGGCCTAAGGCTTCCACTCCGCGCACTCGCTCACACAAGCTTACCTTCCTACTCAATAGAAGACGTGGTGTTCAGCCCTCAAGCTACAGCGCATTTTAAGCACGGCGCCGCGACAGACGGCTCGAGCCGCAAAGCCAAGTTTCCGACGACTTTTAGGAGGCAGTGAGGCCGAGCGGCCCCGTCACGGTTTCGCAGCAAAAGCTTCGCTAGATCGAAGCCCGTAAGCTCGCAGGCTACGTCTCAGTGACATCAACTCGCTTGTGCGTCTCCGGCAGCGCGGAGGGGCTTGTCGGAAGGCTCTGAGCCGGCGCCAGCTTAGCGCAATCGAGGATGGCGTTGCGCGGAGGGCTCTGGATAAAGCTGGCGACCTGGGTCCACGCTCTGTTATGACTACAGGTGTGTGCAGATAAGCGCATAGCATCGGTTAGAAGCGGCTTGACGCGGCGACCATCACCGCGACCGTTCGGCACGCGGGGCCCCGCCTCCCCCCGCGTCCCGCACTCCCCGACTCCCGCACAACGGAATCGCGCATCCGCTATCCAGGGGGATCAGCCCCCGACTTCGCCACCAGCAGCAATATCGTATAAGCAGTCGTGACACGCGTTTCCCCTGCTAACCCCCTCGTCACGGCTTCAGACACGTCCATCCCACGCGGGCCGACATGCCAGACAAGCCCCCCTTGCCTCACTCTGAGGCGGTGCCCCGCCTGGCTCCACCGCAATAATACAAACGTTATAAGCATGATAGGTAGTTAACCTGATGCGTGCTTGCTCAGCTGCTCCAGCGTCCTGTGCCCCCTGTACACCTTCCTGGCCCATGCTTTCCCTTGCTCGACTCTTCCCTCTCTCCCCTCGACTATCCCTCCCTCCCTCCCTCCCTGTCCCCTCCCGCGCGCCGCCTCTCGCCCGC
The DNA here is from genome assembly GCA_016858145.1 of Edaphochlamys debaryana. NCBI lineage: Eukaryota > Viridiplantae > Chlorophyta > Chlorophyceae > Chlamydomonadales > Edaphochlamys > Edaphochlamys debaryana. The sequence goes on along the minus strand of JAEHOE010000177.1, from coordinate 177,918 downwards.
AGGCCCGCCTCCAGCTCGCAGGCCCGCCTCAGCGCAGCTTCTTCTCTGGGTAGTTGCCCTCCGCCTTGATGATTGCCGGCAGCACCTCCAGAAAGAGCCGGTGGGTAGTGTTGCGAACCCAGTCATTCGTGATGACCTTGCCCGGGCCCTCGAAGAGCCGCCGCAGCTCCGTGGTGTAGATGCTCAGCTGGTCACCGGTTGCCGACCGGTGGTTGTTGATGATGCTGAGGCTTGCTGCCCCATGCCCCCTTCTGCTTCTCCACCCGCCCTGACCAGCCCCTCTTGCCTCGCTGCAGCTGTCCAGGAGATCCTTGAACTCGGGGACCGCCAGCATCGCCTCCTTGCTGCTGGGCGCCTTGTCGAGCACCATTGCTAGTGCGAGCAGGGCTTTCGCCTCCGGCACCTTCCGTGGGGCCCCAGAGCGTGGCGCGTCCTGGACCCCAGATGCCCCTCTGTTGGGCTCCAGCCGCGCAGCCCAGCGCCGGCACAGCTCTTCCGGCTTCTTTGGTGGCTCCACGTCTGGGTTCACCGCCAGCCACTCCCCCAGCAGCCGTTCTGCTTCGGGACCCCACTCTGAGTTGGGATGGGTGGCCTCGGCCGTATGCGCGGCTTTAACAGCCGCCAGACGCAGGCGGTGCTTGACAGCTGTTCTGTCACGCTTGGCTGCCGCCTCGGCCCTCAGCTCGTCCTTGTCCCGCTTGGGGCCGCGGTGCCGCCTCTCTTTAGCAGCCGGCGCCGCGGCCCCCTCTCCCGGGGGCGTGTCCACCTCACCCCCAGACTCCACGGCCTCTGCCTCATCCCCCTCCGTGCCCGCACCCTCGTCGGCCTGCTGTGCAACCCCAGCTGCCTCCCCCGCGCTGCTGGCTGCCTGCTCGCCTGATAACGCCTGATCCCGAGCGTGTTTCACCATCTGCGGGGGGAAGGGGGAAGGGGTAGAAGGGGGGATCATTGCAGGGCAGCGAAACACACACGAGGTGGTTGTAACCGTTGTACGAGCACGGTTATGACAGGTACAACTGTCAACCAAGCTTGGGTTGGTTAGCGTTTGTAGAGTTTGTTGCTGGTGCTGGCTGGGGGGCTGGAGGGCGTGCGGGGGCCAGGGGCAGGCGGGGAGCCAGACACGCACATGGCATGCACGGCATGCCACGCCCAGCACAATCTGAGCGCCATCTCACTACCGCCTAAAAGTCTTCGGAAACTTGAGCACCCTCGCAGTCGCTGCGCGGGCCCCGTTTGTCTTCCAAGCATCAAAATTGCATCTTCCCTACAGCATGAGCCGCTCAAACCTTGCAGCCGTGGCCTCTAGCGCCCAGACAGGTTTGCCGTACGTTTGCTCGCACAGCCAGGGTCGGCACCTAGGGACTGCACAGCGTGTCGTTCGTACAAAAGGCGAGGCAATGCTCTACTGGCTTGGGCTGGTCGCTTGGGAAGGCGCGCTCATGGTGTGGCCGGCCTTGCCCAGTCCCGCGCTCTTGGGCGTACACAGTTCCCTGGCAGCACAACCTCCTGTAAGCCCCACGTCCATCGCCCTTAAGCGAGTGGCCGCGGGGGGCGCTGCGGAGCCCGAGGGGGCGCATCCTGTGGTGAGGGTGTGTGCTGGTACCGTGCCCGCAGGGGGAAGGCAAGGGTTTTCCCCACCCCGCCTCCAGCCCCTGTCATGCTCCCCCCATATGCACAGGGACTCTGTAAGCTTGCTTGGTGCGCGGGGGGGACTGCGGGGGGTAAGCATTTCTTAGGGGCGGCATGGGCGCTGCGGCATGGGGTAGGCACGTCGGTGGACCCCGGCACGCATCAGAGCGCGCCGTCTCGCTGTCGGCCTAAGGCTTCCACTCCGCGCACTCGCTCACACAAGCTTACCTTCCTACTCAATAGAAGACGTGGTGTTCAGCCCTCAAGCTACAGCGCATTTTAAGCACGGCGCCGCGACAGACGGCTCGAGCCGCAAAGCCAAGTTTCCGACGACTTTTAGGAGGCAGTGAGGCCGAGCGGCCCCGTCACGGTTTCGCAGCAAAAGCTTCGCTAGATCGAAGCCCGTAAGCTCGCAGGCTACGTCTCAGTGACATCAACTCGCTTGTGCGTCTCCGGCAGCGCGGAGGGGCTTGTCGGAAGGCTCTGAGCCGGCGCCAGCTTAGCGCAATCGAGGATGGCGTTGCGCGGAGGGCTCTGGATAAAGCTGGCGACCTGGGTCCACGCTCTGTTATGACTACAGGTGTGTGCAGATAAGCGCATAGCATCGGTTAGAAGCGGCTTGACGCGGCGACCATCACCGCGACCGTTCGGCACGCGGGGCCCCGCCTCCCCCCGCGTCCCGCACTCCCCGACTCCCGCACAACGGAATCGCGCATCCGCTATCCAGGGGGATCAGCCCCCGACTTCGCCACCAGCAGCAATATCGTATAAGCAGTCGTGACACGCGTTTCCCCTGCTAACCCCCTCGTCACGGCTTCAGACACGTCCATCCCACGCGGGCCGACATGCCAGACAAGCCCCCCTTGCCTCACTCTGAGGCGGTGCCCCGCCTGGCTCCACCGCAATAATACAAACGTTATAAGCATGATAGGTAGTTAACCTGATGCGTGCTTGCTCAGCTGCTCCAGCGTCCTGTGCCCCCTGTACACCTTCCTGGCCCATGCTTTCCCTTGCTCGACTCTTCCCTCTCTCCCCTCGACTATCCCTCCCTCCCTCCCTCCCTGTCCCCTCCCGCGCGCCGCCTCTCGCCCGCAGGCCCGCCTCCAGCTCGCAGGCCCGCCTCAGCGCAGCTTCTTCTCTGGGTAGTTGCCCTCCGCCTTGATGATTGCCGGCAGCACCTCCAGAAAGAGCCGGTGGGTAGTGTTGCGAACCCAGTCATTCGTGATGACCTTGCCCGGGCCCTCGAAGAGCCGCCGCAGCTCCGTGGTGTAGATGCTCAGCTGGTCACCGGTTGCCGACCGGTGGTTGTTGATGATGCTGAGGCTTGCTGCCCCATGCCCCCTTCTGCTTCTCCACCCGCCCTGACCAGCCCCTCTTGCCTCGCTGCAGCTGTCCAGGAGATCCTTGAACTCGGGGACCGCCAGCATCGCCTCCTTGCTGCTGGGCGCCTTGTCGAGCACCATTGCTAGTGCGAGCAGGGCTTTCGCCTCCGGCACCTTCCGTGGGGCCCCAGAGCGTGGCGCGTCCTGGACCCCAGATGCCCCTCTGTTGGGCTCCAGCCGCGCAGCCCAGCGCCGGCACAGCTCTTCCGGCTTCTTTGGTGGCTCCACGTCTGGGTTCACCGCCAGCCACTCCCCCAGCAGCCGTTCTGCTTCGGGACCCCACTCTGAGTTGGGATGGGTGGCCTCGGCCGTATGCGCGGCTTTAACAGCCGCCAGACGCAGGCGGTGCTTGACAGCTGTTCTGTCACGCTTGGCTGCCGCCTCGGCCCTCAGCTCGTCCTTGTCCCGCTTGGGGCCGCGGTGCCGCCTCTCTTTAGCAGCCGGCGCCGCGGCCCCCTCTCCCGGGGGCGTGTCCACCTCACCCCCAGACTCCACGGCCTCTGCCTCATCCCCCTCCGTGCCCGCACCCTCGTCGGCCTGCTGTGCAACCCCAGCTGCCTCCCCCGCGCTGCTGGCTGCCTGCTCGCCTGATAACGCCTGATCCCGAGCGTGTTTCACCATCTGCGGGGGGAAGGGGGAAGGGGTAGAAGGGGGGATCATTGCAGGGCAGCGAAACACACACGAGGTGGTTGTAACCGTTGTACGAGCACGGTTATGACAGGTACAACTGTCAACCAAGCTTGGGTTGGTTAGCGTTTGTAGAGTTTGTTGCTGGTGCTGGCTGGGGGGCTGGAGGGCGTGCGGGGGCCAGGGGCAGGCGGGGAGCCAGACACGCACATGGCATGCACGGCATGCCACGCCCAGCACAATCTGAGCGCCATCTCAGAGGCCGAGCGGCCCCGTCACGGTTTCGCAGCAAAAGCTTCGCTAGATCGAAGCCCGTAAGCTCGCAGGCTACGTCTCAGTGACATCAACTCGCTTGTGCGTCTCCGGCAGCGCGGAGGGGCTTGTCGGAAGGCTCTGAGCCGGCGCCAGCTTAGCGCAATCGAGGATGGCGTTGCGCGGAGGGCTCTGGATAAAGCTGGCGACCTGGGTCCACGCTCTGTTATGACTACAGGTGTGTGCAGATAAGCGCATAGCATCGGTTAGAAGCGGCTTGACGCGGCGACCATCACCGCGACCGTTCGGCACGCGGGGCCCCGCCTCCCCCCGCGTCCCGCACTCCCCGACTCCCGCACAACGGAATCGCGCATCCGCTATCCAGGGGGATCAGCCCCCGACTTCGCCACCAGCAGCAATATCGTATAAGCAGTCGTGACACGCGTTTCCCCTGCTAACCCCCTCGTCACGGCTTCAGACACGTCCATCCCACGCGGGCCGACATGCCAGACAAGCCCCCCTTGCCTCACTCTGAGGCGGTGCCCCGCCTGGCTCCACCGCAATAATACAAACGTTATAAGCATGATAGGTAGTTAACCTGATGCGTGCTTGCTCAGCTGCTCCAGCGTCCTGTGCCCCCTGTACACCTTCCTGGCCCATGCTTTCCCTTGCTCGACTCTTCCCTCTCTCCCCTCGACTATCCCTCCCTCCCTCCCTCCCTGTCCCCTCCCGCGCGCCGCCTCTCGCCCGCAGGCCCGCCTCCAGCTCGCAGGCCCGCCTCAGCGCAGCTTCTTCTCTGGGTAGTTGCCCTCCGCCTTGATGATTGCCGGCAGCACCTCCAGAAAGAGCCGGTGGGTAGTGTTGCGAACCCAGTCATTCGTGATGACCTTGCCCGGGCCCTCGAAGAGCCGCCGCAGCTCCGTGGTGTAGATGCTCAGCTGGTCACCGGTTGCCGACCGGTGGTTGTTGATGATGCTGAGGCTTGCTGCCCCATGCCCCCTTCTGCTTCTCCACCCGCCCTGACCAGCCCCTCTTGCCTCGCTGCAGCTGTCCAGGAGATCCTTGAACTCGGGGACCGCCAGCATCGCCTCCTTGCTGCTGGGCGCCTTGTCGAGCACCATTGCTAGTGCGAGCAGGGCTTTCGCCTCCGGCACCTTCCGTGGGGCCCCAGAGCGTGGCGCGTCCTGGACCCCAGATGCCCCTCTGTTGGGCTCCAGCCGCGCAGCCCAGCGCCGGCACAGCTCTTCCGGCTTCTTTGGTGGCTCCACGTCTGGGTTCACCGCCAGCCACTCCCCCAGCAGCCGTGCTGCTTCGGGACCCCACTCTGAGTTGGGATGGGTGGCCTCGGCCGTATGCGCGGCTTTAACAGCCGCCAGACGCAGGCGGTGCTTGACAGCTGTTCTGTCACGCTTGGCTGCCGCCTCGGCCCTCAGCTCGTCCTTGTCCCGCTTGGGGCCGCGGTGCCGCCTCTCTTTAGCAGCCGGCGCCGCGGCCCCCTCTCCCGGGGGCGTGTCCACCTCACCCCCAGACTCCACGGCCTCTGCCTCATCCCCCTCCGTGCCCGCACCCTCGTCGGCCTGCTGTGCAACCCCAGCTGCCTCCCCCGCGCTGCTGGCTGCCTGCTCGCCTGATAACGCCTGATCCCGAGCGTGTTTCACCATCTGCGGGGGGAAGGGGGAAGGGGTAGAAGGGGGGATCATTGCAGGGCAGCGAAACACACACGAGGTGGTTGTAACCGTTGTACGAGCACGGTTATGACAGGTACAACTGTCAACCAAGCTTGGGTTGGTTAGCGTTTGTAGAGTTTGTTGCTGGTGCTGGCTGGGGGGCTGGAGGGCGTGCGGGGGCCAGGGGCAGGCGGGGAGCCAGACACGCACATGGCATGCACGGCATGCCACGCCCAGCACAATCTGAGCGCCATCTCACTACCGCCTAAAAGTCTTCGGAAACTTGAGCACCCTCGCAGTCGCTGCGCGGGCCCCGTTTGTCTTCCAAGCATCAAAATTGCATCTTCCCTACAGCATGAGCCGCTCAAACCTTGCAGCCGTGGCCTCTAGCGCCCAGACAGGTTTGCCGTACGTTTGCTCGCACAGCCAGGGTCGGCACCTAGGGACTGCACAGCGTGTCGTTCGTACAAAAGGCGAGGCAATGCTCTACTGGCTTGGGCTGGTCGCTTGGGAAGGCGCGCTCATGGTGTGGCCGGCCTTGCCCAGTCCCGCGCTCTTGGGCGTACACAGTTCCCTGGCAGCACAACCTCCTGTAAGCCCCACGTCCATCGCCCTTAAGCGAGTGGCCGCGGGGGGCGCTGCGGAGCCCGAGGGGGCGCATCCTGTGGTGAGGGTGTGTGCTGGTACCGTGCCCGCAGGGGGAAGGCAAGGGTTTTCCCCACCCCGCCTCCAGCCCCTGTCATGCTCCCCCCATATGCACAGGGACTCTGTAAGCTTGCTTGGTGCGCGGGGGGGACTGCGGGGGGTAAGCATTTCTTAGGGGCGGCATGGGCGCTGCGGCATGGGGTAGGCACGTCGGTGGACCCCGGCACGCATCAGAGCGCGCCGTCTCGCTGTCGGCCTAAGGCTTCCACTCCGCGCACTCGCTCACACAAGCTTACCTTCCTACTCAATAGAAGACGTGGTGTTCAGCCCTCAAGCTACAGCGCATTTTAAGCACGGCGCCGCGACAGACGGCTCGAGCCGCAAAGCCAAGTTTCCGACGACTTTTAGGAGGCAGTGAGGCCGAGCGGCCCCGTCACGGTTTCGCAGCAAAAGCTTCGCTAGATCGAAGCCCGTAAGCTCGCAGGCTACGTCTCAGTGACATCAACTCGCTTGTGCGTCTCCGGCAGCGCGGAGGGGCTTGTCGGAAGGCTCTGAGCCGGCGCCAGCTTAGCGCAATCGAGGATGGCGTTGCGCGGAGGGCTCTGGATAAAGCTGGCGACCTGGGTCCACGCTCTGTTATGACTACAGGTGTGTGCAGATAAGCGCATAGCATCGGTTAGAAGCGGCTTGACGCGGCGACCATCACCGCGACCGTTCGGCACGCGGGGCCCCGCCTCCCCCCGCGTCCCGCACTCCCCGACTCCCGCACAACGGAATCGCGCATCCGCTATCCAGGGGGATCAGCCCCCGACTTCGCCACCAGCAGCAATATCGTATAAGCAGTCGTGACACGCGTTTCCCCTGCTAACCCCCTCGTCACGGCTTCAGACACGTCCATCCCACGCGGGCCGACATGCCAGACAAGCCCCCCTTGCCTCACTCTGAGGCGGTGCCCCGCCTGGCTCCACCGCAATAATACAAACGTTATAAGCATGATAGGTAGTTAACCTGATGCGTGCTTGCTCAGCTGCTCCAGCGTCCTGTGCCCCCTGTACACCTTCCTGGCCCATGCTTTCCCTTGCTCGACTCTTCCCTCTCTCCCCTCGACTATCCCTCCCTCCCTCCCTCCCTGTCCCCTCCCGCGCGCCGCCTCTCGCCCGCAGGCCCGCCTCCAGCTCGCAGGCCCGCCTCAGCGCAGCTTCTTCTCTGGGTAGTTGCCCTCCGCCTTGATGATTGCCGGCAGCACCTCCAGAAAGAGCCGGTGGGTAGTGTTGCGAACCCAGTCATTCGTGATGACCTTGCCCGGGCCCTCGAAGAGCCGCCGCAGCTCCGTGGTGTAGATGCTCAGCTGGTCACCGGTTGCCGACCGGTGGTTGTTGATGATGCTGAGGCTTGCTGCCCCATGCCCCCTTCTGCTTCTCCACCCGCCCTGACCAGCCCCTCTTGCCTCGCTGCAGCTGTCCAGGAGATCCTTGAACTCGGGGACCGCCAGCATCGCCTCCTTGCTGCTGGGCGCCTTGTCGAGCACCATTGCTAGTGCGAGCAGGGCTTTCGCCTCCGGCACCTTCCGTGGGGCCCCAGAGCGTGGCGCGTCCTGGACCCCAGATGCCCCTCTGTTGGGCTCCAGCCGCGCAGCCCAGCGCCGGCACAGCTCTTCCGGCTTCTTTGGTGGCTCCACGTCTGGGTTCACCGCCAGCCACTCCCCCAGCAGCCGTGCTGCTTCGGGACCCCACTCTGAGTTGGGATGGGTGGCCTCGGCCGTATGCGCGGCTTTAACAGCCGCCAGACGCAGGCGGTGCTTGACAGCTGTTCTGTCACGCTTGGCTGCCGCCTCGGCCCTCAGCTCGTCCTTGTCCCGCTTGGGGCCGCGGTGCCGCCTCTCTTTAGCAGCCGGCGCCGCGGCCCCCTCTCCCGGGGGCGTGTCCACCTCACCCCCAGACTCCACGGCCTCTGCCTCATCCCCCTCCGTGCCCGCACCCTCGTCGGCCTGCTGTGCAACCCCAGCTGCCTCCCCCGCGCTGCTGGCTGCCTGCTCGCCTGATAACGCCTGATCCCGAGCGTGTTTCACCATCTGCGGGGGGAAGGGGGAAGGGGTAGAAGGGGGGATCATTGCAGGGCAGCGAAACACACACGAGGTGGTTGTAACCGTTGTACGAGCACGGTTATGACAGGTACAACTGTCAACCAAGCTTGGGTTGGTTAGCGTTTGTAGAGTTTGTTGCTGGTGCTGGCTGGGGGGCTGGAGGGCGTGCGGGGGCCAGGGGCAGGCGGGGAGCCAGACACGCACATGGCATGCACGGCATGCCACGCCCAGCACAATCTGAGCGCCATCTCAGAGGCCGAGCGGCCCCGTCACGGTTTCGCAGCAAAAGCTTCGCTAGATCGAAGCCCGTAAGCTCGCAGGCTACGTCTCAGTGACATCAACTCGCTTGTGCGTCTCCGGCAGCGCGGAGGGGCTTGTCGGAAGGCTCTGAGCCGGCGCCAGCTTAGCGCAATCGAGGATGGCGTTGCGCGGAGGGCTCTGGATAAAGCTGGCGACCTGGGTCCACGCTCTGTTATGACTACAGGTGTGTGCAGATAAGCGCATAGCATCGGTTAGAAGCGGCTTGACGCGGCGACCATCACCGCGACCGTTCGGCACGCGGGGCCCCGCCTCCCCCCGCGTCCCGCACTCCCCGACTCCCGCACAACGGAATCGCGCATCCGCTATCCAGGGGGATCAGCCCCCGACTTCGCCACCAGCAGCAATATCGTATAAGCAGTCGTGACACGCGTTTCCCCTGCTAACCCCCTCGTCACGGCTTCAGACACGTCCATCCCACGCGGGCCGACATGCCAGACAAGCCCCCCTTGCCTCACTCTGAGGCGGTGCCCCGCCTGGCTCCACCGCAATAATACAAACGTTATAAGCATGATAGGTAGTTAACCTGATGCGTGCTTGCTCAGCTGCTCCAGCGTCCTGTGCCCCCTGTACACCTTCCTGGCCCATGCTTTCCCTTGCTCGACTCTTCCCTCTCTCCCCTCGACTATCCCTCCCTCCCTCCCTCCCTGTCCCCTCCCGCGCGCCGCCTCTCGCCCGCAGGCCCGCCTCCAGCTCGCAGGCCCGCCTCAGCGCAGCTTCTTCTCTGGGTAGTTGCCCTCCGCCTTGATGATTGCCGGCAGCACCTCCAGAAAGAGCCGGTGGGTAGTGTTGCGAACCCAGTCATTCGTGATGACCTTGCCCGGGCCCTCGAAGAGCCGCCGCAGCTCCGTGGTGTAGATGCTCAGCTGGTCACCGGTTGCCGACCGGTGGTTGTTGATGATGCTGAGGCTTGCTGCCCCATGCCCCCTTCTGCTTCTCCACCCGCCCTGACCAGCCCCTCTTGCCTCGCTGCAGCTGTCCAGGAGATCCTTGAACTCGGGGACCGCCAGCATCGCCTCCTTGCTGCTGGGCGCCTTGTCGAGCACCATTGCTAGTGCGAGCAGGGCTTTCGCCTCCGGCACCTTCCGTGGGGCCCCAGAGCGTGGCGCGTCCTGGACCCCAGATGCCCCTCTGTTGGGCTCCAGCCGCGCAGCCCAGCGCCGGCACAGCTCTTCCGGCTTCTTTGGTGGCTCCACGTCTGGGTTCACCGCCAGCCACTCCCCCAGCAGCCGTGCTGCTTCGGGACCCCACTCTGAGTTGGGATGGGTGGCCTCGGCCGTATGCGCGGCTTTAACAGCCGCCAGACGCAGGCGGTGCTTGACAGCTGTTCTGTCACGCTTGGCTGCCGCCTCGGCCCTCAGCTCGTCCTTGTCCCGCTTGGGGCCGCGGTGCCGCCTCTCTTTAGCAGCCGGCGCCGCGGCCCCCTCTCCCGGGGGCGTGTCCACCTCACCCCCAGACTCCACGGCCTCTGCCTCATCCCCCTCCGTGCCCGCACCCTCGTCGGCCTGCTGTGCAACCCCAGCTGCCTCCCCCGCGCTGCTGGCTGCCTGCTCGCCTGATAACGCCTGATCCCGAGCGTGTTTCACCATCTGCGGGGGGAAGGGGGAAGGGGTAGAAGGGGGGATCATTGCAGGGCAGCGAAACACACACGAGGTGGTTGTAACCGTTGTACGAGCACGGTTATGACAGGTACAACTGTCAACCAAGCTTGGGTTGGTTAGCGTTTGTAGAGTTTGTTGCTGGTGCTGGCTGGGGGGCTGGAGGGCGTGCGGGGGCCAGGGGCAGGCGGGGAGCCAGACACGCACATGGCATGCACGGCATGCCACGCCCAGCACAATCTGAGCGCCATCTCACTACCGCCTAAAAGTCTTCGGAAACTTGAGCACCCTCGCAGTCGCTGCGCGGGCCCCGTTTGTCTTCCAAGCATCAAAATTGCATCTTCCCTACAGCATGAGCCGCTCAAACCTTGCAGCCGTGGCCTCTAGCGCCCAGACAGGTTTGCCGTACGTTTGCTCGCACAGCCAGGGTCGGCACCTAGGGACTGCACAGCGTGTCGTTCGTACAAAAGGCGAGGCAATGCTCTACTGGCTTGGGCTGGTCGCTTGGGAAGGCGCGCTCATGGTGTGGCCGGCCTTGCCCAGTCCCGCGCTCTTGGGCGTACACAGTTCCCTGGCAGCACAACCTCCTGTAAGCCCCACGTCCATCGCCCTTAAGCGAGTGGCCGCGGGGGGCGCTGCGGAGCCCGAGGGGGCGCATCCTGTGGTGAGGGTGTGTGCTGGTACCGTGCCCGCAGGGGGAAGGCAAGGGTTTTCCCCACCCCGCCTCCAGCCCCTGTCATGCTCCCCCCATATGCACAGGGACTCTGTAAGCTTGCTTGGTGCGCGGGGGGGACTGCGGGGGGTAAGCATTTCTTAGGGGCGGCATGGGCGCTGCGGCATGGGGTAGGCACGTCGGTGGACCCCGGCACGCATCAGAGCGCGCCGTCTCGCTGTCGGCCTAAGGCTTCCACTCCGCGCACTCGCTCACACAAGCTTACCTTCCTACTCAATAGAAGACGTGGTGTTCAGCCCTCAAGCTACAGCGCATTTTAAGCACGGCGCCGCGACAGACGGCTCGAGCCGCAAAGCCAAGTTTCCGACGACTTTTAGGAGGCAGTGTAGGTGCCGCGCAGCCTGTGCGCGGCAAGAGTAAGGTCGCAGTAGTACGTGTTGTGCTACACAGCGTACTTGTTGTGCTCAGCATCACTGACTGTTCAGGACTCAGGTGCCAGGGGCAAGACTCGCACGATTCGCATCGCACCTCCTGCCGCACCTGGCGCAGGCCGGGCAGTCCCCACGCCGCCCGCGGCCTCACCCATGGCACGTTCGCGCGCTCGTGTTGACCGACCCCCACCACCCAACCAGGCGTACCGTCCGGATCTGGGGCGCCAAGCATGAGCATCAGCAGAGTATTGCAGAATCACGTACGTCGCCCAACACACTTAGCTGCTAGCTGGATACATGCACACATATGCTTACAGGTCAGCCCACGGGAATTCATATGCAGCAACAAGCTAGAACACGCGACGTGCAATCGGTCCATGTACGCAGGCGCCCTCAAGGGATGCCCCCTGCCCTCCCGCACCCACAGCGCCAGCCCACCATGCACCTGGCGCAGGGGCCGGGCCTTTGCACTGACGGCATCCAACGTATCCAACTCCACCCTCTCAACACTACTCCATCCGCCCAACATGACGGTGTGCAATACAGCTACCCCTACAGCCCCGCCCTGCATCTGCCGTCACAGTACTCCAAATCTAAATGGCAATGCACGCGAGGTTGCCCCTCATAACCAAATCGCTCCTGCCTCTGCTGCCTTCAACCGCCTCAGCCAAAGCACGCGCCTCCCACGCAACCGTTAACATGCGACATACCCGCTTGGTCTTGACGCACATGCTTGCGCCGCCGGCTCATGGACCGGACTGGCATGCCGGGAAGCTAGCGGGGCCTCGACCCCATGCGAACATCCATTTAATCTTGCAATACAAGATGCCCTGATCAAGACGGGCGAGGGAACATGGCGTCCTCAGGACGGCGGGTGCCCCAGTCGCTGCCGTCACATGTTGAAGATGCGCCGTATGTCATCCCAGAAGGGGTCCTCCCCGGGCGGCGGCAACTCCCCCTGCCCGGCCCTGACCGCGCCGGAGGAGGCGCAGTCATCCAGGTGCGGCGCCGGCTGCGGCTCCGCGGCTGGCCGCGCCGCCGCCACTGGCTGCAGCCCCGCGGTGCGGTTCAGCCTCGCCCCCAGCGTCATCAGCGTGGGGGCGGGCGCGGTAGCACCCCTGCCGCTGCCCGGCCAAGCTGCCGCCGGCTCCTCGCCCTCGGCGTCCCCAGCAGTGCCGACTGGCTCGCAACCCGCATGCCCCCCAGCGTCCGTGGCGGCCTGGAGCACGGGCGTGGCCTCGTCTGGTGGCGTCCGCAGCGACGGCAGCGGCCCCTTTGAGTCTGCCAGTCGGGGACTCTTGTGGTGCAGGAAGGCCTCTAACTGCCGCATGTGCCGCTTGGAACGCTCCTCGAGGAGGGGCAGGGTGCCCGTCGGCGCAGAGGAGGCCGACGATGCCTCCCCCTCGAGGTCCAGGCCCTGCGAGGTCCGTGGCGGGCCCGGCTGGGCCCAGGGCTGCTGCTCCTGTTGCGGCTGGAGGAGGGCGCCCGGGTGTGCGGCCGCGGCTGAGGGTTGTGGTCGTTGCTGCTGCGTGGGCTGTGACGGGGGATGATGTTGGGGGTGCGACTGGGGATCCGGTGAGGGTGGTGCATAAACCTCCGCGTCTGAGTGTGGAGGAGGCTTCATGCCTGCGCGGCAAGGCTGGGCGGCTGGGCGTTGCGCGCCGCCGCAGGGCTGAGCTGAGAGGTGCACGGCTTCCGTGTGGGGCTCAGCAGGGCTTGAAGGTCTAAAGGCCCCTGCAGTGATGCCTGTATCCTCAGTATCATACAGTTGAAGCGTGAAGGCCCAGATTCACAAAGCGGAAGCACCTAGGGGGCACTGAGCGGGGGCAGGACAAGAGCGGGGGTGGGGTGGGGGGCCGTTAGGCGGGACGGCGTGTCACGCACGCCGGCTTGTTTAAACTGACCGATGGCTTTCACTCCCGATGCCAAGACATCTGACTTGACTTATTGCGCTGGCCAAGGCGCGTGAAACGTATGGGTCAAGTCGTGGACTCGACTCCCTCAACGCGGATGACGAGCGCTCGCGCCCTAGCTGCCCGTGTCCCGTATCTCCGATGTGGGCTTACCTGGTCTCCGTTGTATCGCGCACGCTGCTGCTTTAGGGTCGCTCAGGTTGCCGAGCGACAGGTCAAAGCGCGTCACCTTTTGGGTCGCCTACCCTTCAGAGACCGGCCGTGTCAAGTGAACAGGAATAGTGAGCTGCAGAAAATCGCACTGCTGCGGAGCACGCTGGTCTTGAGGCTGGAGAGTAGGTAGGTGCCGCGCAGCCTGTGCGCGGCAAGAGTAAGTTCGCAGTAGTACGTGTTGTGCTACACAGCGTGCTTGTTGTGATCAGCATCACTGACGTTCAGGCCTCAGGTGCCAGGGGCAAGACTCGCACGATTCGCATCGCACCTCCTGCCGCACCTGGCGTAGGCCGGACAGTCCCCACGCCGCCCGCGGCCTCACCCATGGCACGTTCGCACGCTCGTGTTGCCCGTCGCGATGTATGCATTGCTAGACGAATGCGTCTCGATTGAGAGTTCAAGGTGCGGACCGCGGGTCGGACGGGTCTTCCGAGGTCTCCTCCCCTCGCCCGACACGACATGGGTCGGTCGAAGGTCGTAAACGTCGTCAACGGACGAGCCGTGACGTTGTCGTTGTCCGCTCCCACACGTCAACACTTTCGGCACCATACACATGGCTAGGCAGAGCGCCTCAACCGGGTGGGAACTTCAGGCTGCATCCTGACCCGGGGTCAGACACGGTCCGACGGGTGCCCCCACGCCAGCCCGTCCCCCCGCGCGGGTGTGACACGGCGTCATGTCCATACACATTACGTCCCGGACGAGCTCGGCGCGCCAGCAGTTGAGCGGGTACGACTGGACGAGCGGGACTGCGGCCCTTGAGCACCCGCTTCGTCCCTATACAGCAGCAACGCGCAATGCAGCGCAGGGCACGAAGAAGGGCACGCTCGGGCACCCCTGTCGAGGACGTCAGGACGGACGCACACGGCACACATCCACCCCCCAGGCCCCAGCACAACCAGGAGCCCTGAGCCCAGAAGCCACGAGCCCAGACATAGGCAATGAGGCACACCGCCTGTTTGTCCACGCGTTGAGCCTGGGCCTGGGCGTCGGGAAAGCGATGGCGGCCAGGCAGTTCACCCTGCCCTCGTTCTAGTCCAGATACGGTAGCATGGAGCGGGCCCTGACAACACGGCGAGCCGTGAGGTCCCCTGGCAGTTCATCACCCACCTAGGAGATGTGCACGGGCTATGGAGTGTCCCGCGCAGCCCTCAGGGCTGAGCCTTGTCCACAGCTGCAAACGCAATCCTCCAGCCACCCTCCACCCTGCAAACGCTGGAAACAAGCGCTGCCGTGCGTGCGCCAGGGCCTCAAGCCCGGGCGTGACAGAGATCAGTCAGTGCTGGGATCGTTGAAGAAAGTTGAACAAGGGCCCCGTTGGTGTGTGCTTCTACAGCGCCGTACGCACCGTACTCCACCGTGTGCGGCAAGACCTTGCTCTGGCTCGTGATCATCCGATTGCGACTCATGCAGAAGGACCCGGAGGTTCCAAAGGTGGCCCAAACGCTCTATCTTCATTGCAGAGCAGCCCCGCCTCCCCGCCTCCCCGCCTCCCCGCCTCCCCCCCTCCCCCCCTCCCCCCAATAGTACCCCAACAGTACTCCATTCCCAAGCACACATCTATCCATTCGGCCTCCCGGGCTGAAGCATGCGCCAGCAGCCCCTGCACATACAATAGTCCCAATCACAGTCCCAGAGTCCTGGTACCTACAGGCGATGCCCACGCAGTGAGAGGCGCCCGGTTTGACGCTACGGGTTCAGCGCTGCCGCCTCGACGAGCGTCATGTCGAGGGTGGCTAGGGCGGGCCAGTGACTCGGCGGCCCGTGGGGCTCTCCAGCCGCGGAGGGCGGCACGGGGGTGACAGGGGGCCCGCCGCCGAGGCCCCATATCGGGCTCTGCTGCCGTTCCCACGGCCCAGGGTGGGAGGGCAGAAGGCACAACGCGTCGACAAGTGTCGGCAGATTGAGGCTCCAGGTGAGGGCTGTCGTAACGGCAAAGGTGTGCCTCAGTGCCCTGCCTTCAAGACCCTCACTATCCCCATCCGCCTCTCGCGGTCTCTACGCAGAGAGCTGCCCTGCCGTCATGCCGCGAGCCCCTTCAGCCCCCGAATCCTCGTATCCACTTGAGGGCGAGCGCCTAGGCCGACAGCAGCGCCCTCCCAACCGCCGCCATGTCGACCCGCCGCACCAGGCCCACCCGGGCCCAACCGGGGCCCTCCTTCGTCACGCCCCCATCACGTGACCGGCCATCCCGTGGTCCGCACGGCGTGTCCCCCGCAAAGCTCTGGCCGGTGTGCGAGACCGCCCCTCCGTCGGCGGCGGCGGACGCGACGGCGGCGGCGGGGCCGGAAGCGGCGGCAGCCTGGTCCGCGACAGGCTGCGTCGCTACGGCGGGAGGCGGCTCCGTGACGAGGACGCTGCGGCCCCGCTGCTCCCCGTCTGCGAGGAACGGCGGCGGTGTGACGCGGGATTTGAACCGAAGCGCAGTGCAGCGCAGAGCGATGCGGGGTGAGGCACGGGCATGGGCACAATGGGAATGAGAAGGGGTGGCGTGAGCGTGGAACGGCACAGACCCCGCAGAGGTGCCGGCGCGTGCGCTAGGATCCAAGGGGCTCAGGGTACGGTAGCCATGCGAAGGCAGAGCCTTGGAGTCGGTGGGAGGGGGCTCCAGCATGATTAGCCCTGCCCCGCGCGCCGCGCCCGTTAGGAAGCCCCCCCCCCCCCCGACCCCATTCGCAGGAGCTCACCCGACACATCCACCCGGCACCACGCCGGCACCCACTCCTCCACCAGTGGACCCCAGCCGCCGCCGCACCAACCGGCGGTGCCGCCCGCCGCCTCCGCTGCCGCCCCCGGCCCTCCGGCTACCACGCCCCCGTCCTCCGCAGCTGCTGCATCCGACCTCGCTGTGCTCGACGACCCCGCTGCCGCCCCAACAGGACTCGCTGCCACCGCTGCCGGCCCCGCTGCTGCCGTCCCCGCCGCTGCCGCCGCCTCCGCTGCCGCCGCCGGTCCCTCAGGGCCAGCCGCCTCCGCCGCCTCCGCCGCCTCCGCCGCCTCCGCTGCGCCCAGCGACAGCGCCAGCGCCAGGGCCAGGGGGTCCCCCAGGAGCAGCCCTTGGGGGGACTCGCGGCGCCATGCGGGCCAGAAGGGGCGCAGGATGCCTGGGGGGGGGGCAGGGGAGGGGCGGAAGGGAGGGGCGGGGGTAGGGAGTGGGGTAGGTGCGGGGTAGATATAGGATGGGGCATTCAGGTCGCCGTCGGGAAGGGCCTCCAGGGGAGTCGCTTCCGAGTTCCGGGTTGGCTACGAGAGACCGTGGAGCGGAGCCCCGGGTCGGGCGGGGTGGAGGGCCCCGGGCCCAGCGCCCAGAGCGCCTGCGCCATGCCGCTAGCGCCGCCGCGCCACCTCGCGCGTCCCTAGGTCCAACCAGGCTAGGGACGGAGCTCCACACCGTATCCCCGAAGCCTGGCTGCGCCGCTACGCCCCTCCCTGCCCCCAAGCCCCGCTCCCGCGCACCCGCCAGCAGCTGGTCCCGGGCGCGAGGGGCCGCTGCCACACCTCCGTCCGCTGGGCCCGCGGCGCCCCTGTCCGCCAGCTGCCCGGTCCGGTCCGGTCCGGTCTGGTCCGGTCCGGACTTGTCCGGTCCGGTCTGGTCCGGTCCGGAGTCCGGCGCCAGGAGCCGCTCTGCTGTGTCCCAGGGCAGCAGGGCGTGCTGGCAGGCCTGCCACGTCACCAGCGCCAGGCGGGGGTGGGGTTGGGGGTGGGGGACCATGTGGGGGTCACTGGAGGCGGCCTTGGAGGTGGGGGTGGAGGTGGAGGGGTCGGGGTGCTGGCAGCGGGCATAGGCCCGCATCACCTCCGCCGCCGCCTCTGGGTCCTGCCGGGATGGGTTGGGGGTAGCGGCGAAGGGTGGTAGGCCGGGGGGTTAGGACCAGGTAAGCCCGGAAGGAGTGCCCTCCCTGCCCCCCTTTCCCTCCCCCCCAGGCCCACCTGGTAGAAATTGAACTCCGCGGCCTCCGTGACGTTGCCCCCCGCCGCCCCCTCGCCGCCCCCCAGCACCACCGCCGCCCGCAGCAGGGCCGGCAGCCGGGGCTGCAGCCGCACCGACCGGGCCATGTTGGTGAGCGGCCCTGGGGGTGGGGTGGGGTGGGGTGGGGGCAGGACACATGGGGGGTCGCAGTGGCTGCGGCGGGTACACGGCAGTTGGAGCTGCAGCTGCATCACGTGTACGCCGTTCCCGGAGCCGCGAAAGCCATGCAGTAGAGTGCTCAGGTGCTCAGTCTCGCCCACGCGTGTCGGTGCGGCAGCTCCCCTTCCCTT
The DNA here is from genome assembly GCA_016858145.1 of Edaphochlamys debaryana. Lineage (NCBI taxonomy): Eukaryota > Viridiplantae > Chlorophyta > Chlorophyceae > Chlamydomonadales > Edaphochlamys > Edaphochlamys debaryana. The sequence goes on along the minus strand of JAEHOE010000177.1, from coordinate 160,227 downwards.
CAACACACCAACACCCCATCCGCCTTGGCCCCTACCCACCCAGTGCGACGAGCACCAGCTGCCCGGGGGCCGCCTCCGCCGCCGCCACCAGCGCCGCTGCCGCCGCCGCACCACCACCCGCCGCACCGTCGCTGCTGTCGGTGCCCTTGCCGCCGCCACCCCCGACGTCAGCCGTTGCGGTCTCCGCCGCAGCCGCCCCCGCCGTTGCAGCCGCTGCCAGCGCCGCCGCCGCCTCGGCGGCGGTGGGGGCAACGTTCGGCACATCGCCCAGGCCGTCCCTGCGCGGGCCGACAGGGAGCCCTGAGCCATGGCCCGCAGGGAGGGAGAGACACAGGGCGAGACAGCGCCCGCAGGACAGGCGGATGTGAAGCCGGTAGGGGCCCTGAGGAGCCAGTGGTGGGCCAGTGGTGCTGTTAAGCGGGCGCTCTAGAGTCTTGGCCTGAAGCCAAGAGCGCGGCTGGACTTCCCTTGATTCCTCCAGCTCGCGTAGACGGCCGAACAAAGCCCTCGACCTCACCCTTATCATTGGTGCCCCTTTGGTGCCCCTAAAAAAGCCGTATCCCATCTCACCGCCCCACCGCCATTTGTTCAAGCCCCAGTCCCGTGTCCCAGAACCCACCCCCACACCCACCCCCACACCCCCACACCCACCCTCACACCCCCACACCCACCTGCCGTAGTAGTGTGTCAGCTTGAGCGGCCGCCCCTTGAGCGGCAGGTCCGCTCCCGCGTACAGTCGCACCCCCCCCACCTTCAGCCCGGGCCCAGCGGGCCCTGCTGCGGCGGGGGTTGCGCGGGCCGTGGAGCTTGGGGGCCCCGGCACGGGGGGTGCCTGGGCTGCCCCGCTCCCCCCACCCCCACCCCCACCCCCCGTCCCCACCCCGCCCGCGCAGGCGAGGGCCACACGGGCAGCGTTGACCATGCCCTGCTCCACGTCCTGCCGGGCAGCGGGGCAGAAGGAAAGGGATAAGGGAAGGAGGAGAGGGAAGGAGGAGTGGGAAGGAGGAGAGGGAAGGAGGACGGAAGAGGCAGCGCTTTGGCACGTGCGTGTTGCCTGGTGGACAGGCGGTCTCAGCTGGGACCTCATGGACGCTTGGCCGTGACCTCGACCCCCAGGAACTGCCAGCGCTTCCGCCCCGCCCAACCACCACCCTGCACTCACCACGTTTCCTCGCACCACCGACACCCCCACCACCTCCACCTCCACCTCCGCCTCCACGTCCGCCTCCACGTCCTCCTCCGCACCCTCCGCCTCCGCCGAAGACCTCTTCTGCTCCACAGCCGCAGCAGCCGCGGCCTCGGGACGCGACCCTTCGTGCCCTCCGAGGGCTGCCTGCCCGGCCGCCCCATGCCCGCCGGCGCCCCCAGACGGCCCCGGCCTCCGCGGCCCGAGCGGCCCCAGCCGCAGCCGGTGGTGCCGGCCGGGCGGCAGGGCCATGGACAGGGCCAGGGCGTCATCCACTCCAGCATCCGTGTCGATCCAGATCGGGATTCGGATCTTGATCTTGCGGGGCCCGGCCGACGAGGTGGGGTTGCCATGGCGGGTTGCCATGGCAGCTGAGCACCGGCGGGGAGGTGGTCGGGCGATGGGGCTCGGGCGCAGGGTGCGGCCGATCAAGGAGCGCAGGAGCATGGCTGCCGCCCGATCAGGGCGACCGCCGCGGAGGTGGGGCGCTGAGGGGCTCTGGGGATTCAGGGATGGGCTCGGACGTGGCGCTGCGGTCGGTCGGCTGGTCGGTGGGGCACCTAGGTGGTCCTGCCGGCAGGCGCTGGATACAATGCCGTCGCTATATAACGTGCTAGGTAAGAAGTGGTTGAGGTCTGGGGAAGAGGCAGGTGGCAGCGCCTCTGGATGATGGCGGGACGTCGACTGACCGTCGCAATCATTCACAGACACCGAATAGTCATCAGGTATAGTGCATAGGCAAGTAAGAGCACGGCCGAGTGACGCTCTCGACTTTTGCGTGCCCATACCCACCCGCACCATCCGCGCAACACCCTCGCGGCCCCCGAAAGCTTGCTGGGCAAGTCCTGCCCCTCTGAGCTCCCCCCACCCACTTGCTGACCTCTGAGCTCCTCAGCCCTTCGCCCTCGCTACCGGGGCTGCGCTGCAGTTGGTCGCATTGCGCAGCGCCCTCGCTCGCGGACTGTCGGACAGCTGCAGAGCCATGTGGCTGCAGGTTGGCCCGTCCATGAAACACACATCCCCTTCATACATTACCTTCCACGTTACCTCGCCACAGCTGTCGCAGACCACCACCATGCCCGCACCAACTTGCTGTCTTGAATGAGAGACGTGGCGACCTCTGGGGACAGGGCAGTAGCTACAGGAGACCTAGAACAAAGGGCGACAGCAACCACGGCGACCTCGCAGACGGCCTGGAAGACCATCGTCCCGCTTTTGCTTTGCATCGTCTTGGTGCCGACGCTGCTCCGCGCCACAGCCGGGCACTCAGCACCAGCAAACATCAGCGCTGTGCAAGTGATTCCTCTGGGGCCCGAAATGGCCGCGGTAGGAGCAGCATCCTACGTGGTCTCGCCCTCCCGCCCGCGGATCATCCTGTTCGGCGACAGCCTCACGGAGCGGGGCTTCGAGGTTCCGGGCGGCTGGGCCAACAGCCTAGCGTACAACTACTCGCGGCGGGTGGGTGCCGGTCGCACACAGCTCGGCCGGGGGCGGGGAAGGGGGGAAGGGGATAGTGGGGGGAAAGGGCGGGGGGTTGTCTGGTGAGCTGTCGCTGCATCACCCCCGGCCCCTCTGCCCCTCATCCCTCGCTTACGCGAAGCACGCAGCACGTCTACACCTCCTCTCAGCCCTTACCTCCCCTCCACCGCCAACCCTCCTTCCCTTGCCGGCGCCAGGCGGACATCGTCAACCGGGGGCTGTCGGGCTACAACACGCGGTGGGCGGTCAAGGCCATGCCGTACGTGTACGGCACCAAGTCCGCGCCCCCGGGCTCTGAGGTGCTCTTCACGACCCTCTTCTTCGGAGCCAACGACGCGGCGCGACTCGAGGGGCCAGCGTGAGAGAGCGTGTTGGGGTTGGGGGGGGGGGGAGTGGGGTCGCGGCAGGGGTGGAACGGGGTGTGAGGGAAGGTGTGTAGCCGGTTCCGTTGCTCGGCGCTGGGGGATGCTTCTCAACGTTGCCTGAGGAACGCGCGTGCATCCATGCATCCCTGGCCTCTCAAGGGATACTCCTACATTTCTGCCCGTCCCCATCCCCACCTCCGCCCCAGCCACTCCGCGCGGCAGCACGTGTCCGTTGACGAGTACGGCAAGAACCTGCGCGAGATGGTGGCGTACGTACGGTGCGTGGGAGCTTGCGGGGCGCGCACTGTACGGATGATGGATCTTGGATCATGAATCTAGAACCTGCGCGAGCCCTGGACCAAAGCAGCAATCCCACTACCAAGCCCGGTAGTTCCGCTTGGGGTCGGCCCATCCCCGAACTGACGCTGACCCCTTCACGTAGCTCCCGCTCCACTCACCCCACCCCTTCCGCCCCCACTCCCTACGTCCGTATCCAGGTCGTGCAGGGTGCAGCGGGTGGTGCTCCTCACCCCCCCGCCCGTCTGGGAGCCGGGGCGGAAGGCGCACCAGATCAGCGTGAGGGGGAGGGGGAAAGAGTCAGGGAGGGGGGACGCAGGAGGGGAGGAGGGTACGGAGGGGACAGCGGAAGGGGCCAGGGTTTGGAAACCGGCTCGTCCAGAGCCCCCGTAACTTAGAACACCGCGCCACCCCGCACCCCACTAGACCCTGCTCCCCCTCTCGACGCACACGCCCATACACACACGCTTTCCCTCTCTGTCCCCCTCCCTCCCCCCTCAGCGCATGGGCGAGGAGGCCCGAGACTGGCCCCTGGACCGCACCGCGGAGCACACCGCCCCCTACGCCCGGGAGGCGGCGGCGGTGGCGGCGGACCTGGGGGTGCCCTGCCTGGACCTGCACTCGCTGCTGCAGCAGGTGGGGGCCGGGGGAGGGGCTGCGGGGGGGGGTTGCGTGTGTGTTTTGCAGAAGTGCAGAAGTCGTGGATGCGGCCGGTTGGGCGGGCGCCGTACCGTACCCAGTACCGTACGCAACGCAGCACAGCACCTCCGCAGCGCTTCCAGGATCGGACATGCACACGCCCATACACACACGTTTCCTCCCTCTTCCCTGCCCCCCGTCCCCCACCAGGAGGATCAGTGGGGCGAGCGGCTGCTGGTGGACGGACTGCACTTCACGCCCGCGGGCCAGGAGCGGCTGTGGGCGCTGCTGCGGGAGCTGCTGGCAAAGGAGTGGCCCGAGATCAGGTGGGGCCTGGGGCTGGGCCTGGGGTGGGCCCGGAGGGGACCCGACGGGGCCTTGAGGAGGTTGATGGAGAGGCCATGGTAGGGGACCTGGGAGCTTGGGCCCGGGGCCTGGGCCTGGGGTGGACTCGGGGCTGGAGGGGCGGCGAGGGGCCGCGAGGGGGAGTGGGGCCTGCTCCAGGGCCGAGGCCCGGTCACCGTCCTCGTTGGCCTCAGCACGTAGCTTCCGGGGAGGGCAAGAGACTTCACACAGAGCGTGAATTCCAGGTTGGCCAACCGCTGACGCCGGTGACGGGCAGCCCTGTGCCCAGCCGCTCTGCGCCGCCCGCCCCGCCCCGCCCTGGCCCCCAGCCGCGAGGCCCTGCACCTGCACCTCCCCCCTCCCGGGTAGGGCCCCGGCCCCCCTCCCTCACTTCGCCGCCTACTGCCCTCGGCCTTGAATCCGCACCCCGCCCCTGCCCCGCCCCGCCCACATCGCCCCACGCACGAGCCCAGCCCCCCTGTGTCCTATCCTCCGTCAGCCGCGGCCTTCCCCTTGGCCCACACACCCCAGGCCCGGCTGAGTCGTGACCCCTGCACGTTATGCCTCTGTGCTGGCTGTAGTGAACCCGGTCCCGGCACCCCATCGGCGTCCCTATCTCATTCCCGGCAAACCGCTCCCCTCCGCCTGCCCTCTCCCCCGACGCACGTGGCACTGCGCGTCTACGCCTCTCACGCCTCCCAGCCCCAAACCCCTGTACGCCACATCACCCGGGCCCCGACCCCTCACCGTGCATGCCCTGCCCCTCTTGCCTCCCTTCCCCCCACCCCCCCAGGCCCGAGGTGCTCCCCATGCACTTCCCGCCATGGGAGGCGGTCGACCAGGAGAACCCTGGGGCCACCTTCGCGGCCTCGGCAGGGGACGGCGGCGCCTGATGAGCGGGGAGGCTTTTGAGGCGGAGGGGGCGAGTCATGGCAGGGAGTTCCGGCGGTGGGAGCGAGGGGGAGTGGGGGGACGGGGCAGGACGCGCGGGGATGCCTAACCCCAAGCGCACAAACCCATGCAGCATGGGCGCATGGGCAGGTGGCACGGGCGGACGCGGGTGCACTGGCCCCTTGTGTTGGGGTGCGACTGGCAGGGTGCTGCACGAAGACAGCTTGAAGACGGAGGAAAATGGGCGCGGCAGTAAGGCGGGCAAGCCTCTGGTGTGTGTGGGTGTGAGCGGTTCGGTAAGCTTGGCGGTGTGTGCCGTTGGGTGTGGCGGCGTGGGCGTGGGCGGCTGCACTTGGTGCCACCAGCTGAGGTGGGAATGGGGCGTGTGGGGTCGGCGGTGGCGGCACTGGCTCGGTGGGAGGGAGGGGCGCAGGCTGTGCGTGCGGAAGGGGCAGGGGCCGGGTTGGAGGGGCAGGGGCTCATGTGCCTCTTGCATGGCTGCCTTGGGTGGAGTGGTGACCATTACCACGCACGTCTTCTGATATTGAGAACCCGCAAGACCCTAGGGGAAGGAGCTGCGGGAAGCTGATGTGACGGGTGTAGACGCAGAGCCCTGTTTCCACTTCCCAGCCGGTGTATGCGAATGCCGAGAGGCCCCAGCCAGCACGCAGTATGGAGTTATGGTACGCAAACCATGCCCTACGCAGGGGCGGCTTGCGGGCCTTTTACGGCGGGCCCCGTTGCAATCTCCACATACACATCTGCACACACCTGTGGAAACACCTCCAGCCGAGGCGGGCCCAAACCAGAACATGCAAACCCACGCCGCCGCCACATCATGAGCTTGTATCCCTCGCCCCTCGCGCGCCCGACGCCCCGTCCACACGCCTCGAGAGTCACAAGCAGCTCCGCCGCCACCACCCCGGCCTCAACCAGCCTCTTCCGCTCCAGCCCAGCTACCGTGCCACGCCACGCCATCCCGAATGCATCAGACATTCCCCCAAAGTCATAACACACACACAATCCCGCATACTGATAACACACGCCCCTCCTTTAAGCATGGCCTCATCACTTGCAGGCAGCCGTTGACAGCACCCGACTCTTGTGCGGTCGTAAGAGCGTATTGTGGCGTAAGAATCCGCACGGGACGGCTCAAGGACGCCCCGGCCCCGGGCTCGTGTACGAAACTCCCAAACGTCGTTGTCAATGAAATAGCCTCGGGTCCCCATGCCCGACTCGGCAAAACCCTTCCCCTTTGCGGTGCTGGCTTTGATGAACGAAACTGTCTGCCTCTTGAGATGCCCTTGTGCTGCGCAACCCGCGTTAAGCTACTGCACCCGACTGCCCCCTTTGTGGTTCTTGAGCAAAATGCATTGCCCGCAAGGTATCCCGATTAGCCTCTACTACCGGTACGACTCTTGCCGCATGTGATCCCCTTATGCTGTGGCCCTTGCGTTCTTTTTCCGTGCCAGATATAGGTCAAGGGAGCCCAAACGGACTTGCTTCCGCCGCACACTCCCTCTTTGGACCCGCACGCAGCCCCGTACGTGTACCCCCGCGTCTTCCCCATGCACTGCGCTTCGTGAGCCAGTCTTGGCCCGTGCCCGGCAGACCTCCACCTCCGGCACCTCGCCGCTGGAGCCCACATTAGGTGAGCCCAGGTGCCTATCGTCCCCCCCCCCGCATAATCTCGTTCGCTTGCTTCGGACCTCACTCCCTCCGCGACAACGCCGCCGCGACCGGCGTTCCCGTGCCTGCGCCCAGGCCCACGCCAGGCCCATGTCCAGGCATCAGGCCCAGGCCCAGGCCCAGGCCCGCCTGCTGCTGCAGCCGTGCCGCCGAGGAGGGGGGCAGGAGGCGGGGCTGAGCGGGCGGTGGGGGCGCCACCGCATCCTCGGCGTGCACCCGCGGCGGCACCGGCTGCCCTCCCCGCTGCCCCCCCTCCACCCCCTGCATGGGCATACCCCGCCCCGCCCGCGTCCCCGTTCCAGACCCCACCCCTGCCCCTGCCCCCGCCCCCGCCCACCCCGCCGGCTGCCTTGCGCTGGCTCTGGCCAGCGGGGCCGCCGGCTCGGGGACTGAGGACGACGAGGCAAGAGCGGGCACGTGGGCGGGGGCGTCACCCCGGCCTTGGGCCGACGGTAGGGGTGGGGCCAGGGGCAGGGGCGGGGCCAGGGGCAGGGGCGGGGGCGCCAGGGCGATGAGCTCCAGCGGCTCCCGCACGCCCTTGAGCGCCCGCAGGCCCAGGCTGGTGGCGGTGAGCGCAGGCGGCGGCGGCGGAGGCGCGGTGGTGGCGGCGGCGGCGGCTGTGGAGCTGGAGGCGCCCTGCGCCCCCCCTCCCGAGGGCTCCAGGGCGGCCCGTGCGGCCTCCCACAGCAGACCGCTCACCAGCATCTGGCGGTTGGGGTTTGGGGTGGAGGGTGAGGGGCCAGGTGTCAGCTACGGACAGCCAGAGTCCCCAGACACCAGAATGAAGGCCTACACTAGCACCGCATTGCGCCCTGCTGCCATTCCCCCCTCTTTACCCCCTTCCAAAGCACCACCCTTCAAGGCCCTCCCTATCCCCTTCCTACCCCCTACCTCCTACCCCCTAGCCCCTACCTCCTACCCCCTACCCCCTACCCCCTACCCCCTACCCCCTACCCCCTACCCCCTACCCCCTACCCCCTACCCCCTACCCCCTACCCCCTACCCCCTACCCCTACCCCCCTACCCCCTACCCCCTACCCCCTACCCCCTACCCCCTACCCCCTGCCCCCTACCGTGGAGGCCCGGGCCACCGCCGCGATCCGCGCCGCCCGGTTCATGGGCCGCCCCACGTAGTCCAGGCGGCCGGTGCGGGGCACGGGGCGGAGCATGGCGGGGCCGCAGTCGGCGCCGATGCGGAGGCGCAGCCCGCGGCGGACCACACAGCCGTCTGGAGGGTGTGTGTGCAAGGGGGGGTGCGGCAAGGGGATGCATCGGGTGTGCTCTTCATGCGTACGGTAGGTTGGGATCCAGGGCATGTGTCTCGAAGCAGTGCGTGTGCGGATGGGCCTCTGGGCCTCTCCCCTTGCCCCTCCTCCCCCCCTTCCCCCCTTTCCCCCCCCCTTTCCCCCCACCTTCCACCACCTCCTCCGCCAGCTCGTGCTCCAACAGACCCTCGGGCCACTCCGCCGCCCGCATCGCCCCCAGCAGCTCTAGCCCCCACCGCACAGCTGCCTCGGGCGTTCCAAACACGAGGACCATGTGGCCCCCGTCAGCGCTCGTGGCGACTACGTGGCCCCGATGCCGTACAGCAGCCGCCGCCGCCAGGCGGCGGAACAGCGCCAGGGACTGCTGGACCACGCCGGGACCGCTGGCGGCAGCGGCGGCAGCCGCGGCCGCGGCAGCAGCGGCGGCGGCGGCGGCTTGCGTTGCGGATGGCGGCAGGGGCGAGGTGGGGGAAAGCTGGTGAGGGCGGATGAAGCCGCCGGCGTGGGCGGAAGGGTCGGGGCTGCCGCCGAGGCCGGGCAGCGGCGACATGGCCGCCGCCGCCGGGCCGGCAGCCGCCGTCACGGCGGCGGCGGCGGCCGCCGCGATCTGTCGTTGTACTAGAACCCGCTCCCAGGCCAGGAGCGCCTCAACGCCCAGGACATTACAGAACACCGGGGCGACCAGGCCCGCAGGCGCCGACAAGAAACCGGGCACCACCGCCCGCACGCTCCGTACAGCCTGCGGGAGCATGACTAAGCGAGGCAGTAGCCTCGGACAGACCACGCCGTACAGCGCCACTGCGTTGTCGGCCTCGTCATTGGCCGCCGCCGCCGCCAGAGCGCCGCCAGCGGGGGGGAGCTCAGCGTCGTGGCCAACTGACGTGTCACCGTCGAGGGCTGCGGCTGCCGTACGAGGTTCGGTAGCGGTTGTTGTCGTTGGTACGGGGGCGGCGGCGATGCGGTTGGAGGCCGCGCGGGAGGGCTTGCCCGCATGTACGGACTCGTCCTCTGCACCGCACGTGGGGCAAGGAGGCGCGCGAGTGATGGAGTGCAGGGCCACATTCCACATTACCCTCGGTCCTCTGTATTACAACCGTTGCAGCTTTGCCACTAGCACTTCGGCACACAGTCTTCCCGGTTGCTGTAACCACTTCAACCACCCGACACGGTGGTAACGCCCCCCTCTTCTGCCCGGGCATCCCTCCTTGACCTCCCACTATCTCCCCTCCCCCTCCACCCTCCCTTCTCCCCTCACCTGCGGCCACGGGCCTTCGCAGCACGTGGTCCCCCACGTACAGCATCGGTACCTCGGGCCCAGGCCCGCCGGGCCCACCCGGGCCCGGCAAAGCCCCGGCTGGGCCCCGGCTGCGCGCCAGCTCGCGGCGGCGCTGCTGGTAGATGCGGAAGGTGGACTCAGAGGCCAGCACCACTCCCCCCTGACAGGGAGGGGGGTGAGGGAGAGGGCGACGGACAGGGAGAGTTAGGCCCAAGCGAACAAGTAGTCCTGGCGCAAGGGTGCCGCCCCCTCCTGCCTGGACCTGCAGTCAGGAGAGGGCCCCAGCCACGCCAGCTTCGCGCCAGACAGCCCACACAGCACGGCCTCAAGCCTGCAGGTGGGAGCCACTCCCGGACCCGGGCCCGGCCCCGGGCCCCGCACCCACCGCCGCGGCGTCGCATACGAGGCGCGTGGTGGCGAGGAAGGGCCCCACGTAGCGGGCGCCGGACACCCCCCCCTGCGCCACGTAGGTCACCTGGGGGTTCACGGCGGTGTGTGTGTGGGGGGGAACGGGGTGGAGGGGGTATCACATTGAGGGGACATGTCATGCGAAGAGGAGGCCCCAATGATGCCGGCTTGGGCGGGAAGCCCCCAGCCCAAGCCGCAACCGCCGAGCGGCACCCCCGGAAGGCACCATTCCATGCACGAACGCACCTCGTCCTCCGCAGGGCCGCTGTGCAGACCGATGCGCAGCCGCAGGCCGCGGAACAAGAGCACCAAACCGCCCTCGCCGGCGGCGGCGGCGGCGGCGGCGGCGGCGTTTCCAGCTCCCATGCCATGCCCAGAGTTCTCGGCAGATCGCGGCAGGCCGCCGCCGCCGCCGCCGTCACCGTTCGCCTGGACGAGCCCTGCCAGGGCGAGTGACGTGGACATGAACTCCGGCCGTACGACGTCGTACAGGGCCCGGATCGCCGCCGCCACGTTGGGCATCAGCGCCGCCGCCGATGCGGCGGCGGCGACGACGGCTGGCGCCCACCCGTTGCCGTCGGGGCGGCTGCGGCGGGCGAAGAAGCCCGAGTAATCTACGCGCCGCACCGCGGGGCTGGCGCCAGCGTTGGACGGTCGGCGGTCGGCGAACGAAGTTGGGCGGTCGGCGTAGGAAGCTGGGCGGTCGGCGCCGGAAGCTGGGCGGTCGTTCACGGGCGTGCCGGTGCCGGCGGTGATCCCGGCGGCCCAGTTGGAAGTCGAAGGGACGGGCTCATCGACCGCCAAGGCTTCAGCCGCGGCTGTGGAACGAGGAGGCAGACGGAGGAGAGGAGCGTGATTGAGAAACGGGGGGGCTCAGTAATCAGGGGCGGCGCATTGGGGCGGTAGCATGCGGCATGGCTCGTTACGGCGGCGTCCCCGCTGCCGTCTAAACATACCTGATTAAGCCCTCCGCCGCCATCCCCCTCCCCTTCGCGTCCGCCTCGCACGCCCCACCACCAATGCGTCTCGACACCCCGCACGGCCCCCTCCACAACCCCTCCCCCCCGGGCCCCCTCCGCGCCCCCAGCCCAAGCCCAGCGAAATTCTCACGCCCAATCCTCGCGCAACGCAGCTGCCTCTCCCCGGGCCTCACCCGTGGCGTAGGCATTGACGTCGCGCCATAGGGAATCGTAGAAGCCGCCGGCCCGTAGCCCCGTGAGGACACCGCTGGCAGCTCGTCCGCCCGCCAGCGGCGACAGCGGCGGCACCCCGAGCTGGCTGCGCCGAGGGTGAATGTAACCGTAACCGTAACCGTACGACGGCGGGCCCATGAAACCGGTGGCGGCGGAGGTGGGCCCGGCCTGCTGAGTCATGCTGGGGCTGTGCATGGCGGCGGCGGCGAAGCGGCTGCTGGTGCCCCCCAGGCCCAGGCCCAGGCCCAACTGCCCGCCGGGGTTGGTCGCCCAGAACGCCCCCGGCATCGTACCACTGTACGGCTGCGCGATGCCACCGCTGTACGTCGCCTGCGGCCAGGCGATACCGGAATGTTTTCAAGCTACAAGATTGTTTTTGGGCTGAGCCGCCGCCGTTAGGCTCTTCGGGTGGCGAAGCCCCCCGGGATTACCCGTGTCGGCGTGCGTGCGGTTCACGCCCAGACCGAGATGTCACTAGCTTTAGTATCGTTGTCTGTATCTTTTGTAGGTGAAGGAAGGGAAACTTAGGCGTGGGCCATCCATTCGGCACCTTCGGCACATTTCACGACGGAAGCCGCAAGAGTGTCCCTTTTTGCCCCTCCGGGTGCCTGGCCGACGCCCCTGAACCATGCACCCACCTGCCCCCACCTTGACACCGCAAGCCTCCTGCCTCACACCTCACCGCATGTCAGCCCCGCACAGCCCCACTCACCCGGGGCAGATCCAGGCCGCCGCCGCCGACGGAGAGCGCGATGTGGTCCGCCGCCACGCTCACCGCCCGGCCGCGCAGCGCGCTCGAGCCCAGCGTCTGGCCCCGGAGCATGGCGCCGACGACGGCGGCCTGCCCGCGGGCCAGCTCGGTGGCGGCGGCGCCGCCGCTGCCGTACGTCTGGCCGCTGGCGGCGTCGGCAGCGCTGGCGTCGGCGTCGGCGAGAGCGGCGGCGACGCTGGTGGCGGCGGCGGCGGCGGCGGCAGCGACTGTAACAGGGGCGCCGTCGGTGCTACCGAAAGTGACCGGCGCCGGCGCGGCGGACACGTAGCTGGCGGCGGACTGACGTGGCTCGTCCCAAAGCCCCAGCGATACTCGGAACCCGGGACCGTGGCCGCCGTGGTCACCGTCACCGTTGCCGTTGGCGTCAGTGCCTGAGAACGTGACGGCAGTAGATCGCGCGCCGATCTCGATCCCCGGATTCAGGTCCAGATCCAGATCCAGATCCAGATCCAGTCCCGTGACGTGTACCGCCAGCGTCGGCGCCTCGACGCTCGGCAGTGCCAGCGACGCTGGCAGCGGCTGCGAGCCGTCGACCGGCGGCTGCAGCGCCGGTGGCGGCGGCGCCAGCCCGACGGCGGTTGAGCGTCGCGACGCTGACGGACTGCCGCCGCTGCTGCTGCCGCCGCCGCCACCGCCGCCGGCGTCGCCGCCGCTCCCAGCGGAGGCGGCGGGCCGGATGCGGTGCAGGGAGGCGCTGATGCGTCCGAGCAGGCGCATGCGCCTGGAGCGCCTGGACGCCGCGGATGCCGCCACGTCCTGCGGGAGGCAGCACAGGGCGACAGGGGGCATGTGCAGGCCGCCTCAGGCCGCGCTCCAGGTCGGTGCACCTCCTCCTTCGTCAGAGGGCACCCAAACACACTTCGGGTCGGGTCGGTTGCTTTGTTCGGGGTTCTGGGTTCGCCGTGCTGCCTGCTTGCTCGCCGCTTACGGTACAACACGCACTGGCACCTTGTCTTTGCGCAGTAAACCGAGCACATCACTTCTTAGCACACCACAGCAGGGCACGACAGCAGGGCATCCCGACACCCCCACACCCCGGCCCGCACCAGGCCACACCCGCACCTGCTGCCGCGTCGCCTCAGCGGCGGCCACCGTGGGGCTGGGCGCATTGGCGGGGCTGGCGGCGCCCGCGAGCGTTACGCGGCTGCCGGGCCCGGGGTCCGCACCATCCGCTGCCGGGGCGGACCTGCCCGCTCCTGGGCCCCACTGGGACCCGCTGGCGCCGGCACTGTTGCGCTCTCGCGCGCCTGCGCTTGTGGCTGCAAGCGCGGGGCCCGAGTTGGGCCCGAATGGGCCCGGGCTGGGCCCGGGGCTGCACACACTGCCGCCGCGCGGGCCCAGCCGCTCGTCCAGTGCGGCCCGTGAAGTGCCCGAGCCCGTACGCAACGACAGCGGCTCCTCATGCTTGCGCCGGGCCGACAGCTGCCGCGCAAGCATCGCACGCACGCCACGGCCGCCGACGCTGGCGGCGCCGCCATGAGCGTGCGCGGCGGTGGAGACGGCGGCGGCGGGGCTGCCGCCGGCGTCACGCCGGCCGCCCGCGGGGCCCAGGGCCGAGCCGAACCGGCGCGTGACGGAATGGGCAGAGCTGGCGGGGGCGCCGGGTAGAGCGCCGAGGGAGTTGGGGCCTCCGCCGCCGCCGGTTGGCGACGCGTTCGCGCCCGAGCCGCCGCCGCCGCGGCTTCGCAGCGCCTTTTGGAGCGCCGCCAGACCGCCCTCGCTGCTGGGCGAGGTGCCGAGCAGTGCGCCCAGGAGACCCTTGCGGCTGGCGCCCGACCGAGCCGCCTGCGTGCTGTGTGCGCCGTACATGCCGTACGCGCCTTGCGTGCCGTACGCGCTGTGCGTGCTGTGGCCGGAGCCCGAGGCTCGGCGATGGGCGGCGGATGTCGAGGGTGCGGCCGTGGAGCGGGAGGTGGGGGGCACGGGGGCCGCCAGGGGAGCGGGCGCGACCTCCCAGGCGACCACGCTCTGCGGACGGGAGTCGGGGAAGCGTGCGTGGTGGCTTAATGTCAAGTGTACGTACAGTGTAACGAGGGCACCCGTGGGCGAGGTTTGGGTGGAGATCCGGGACAGGGAAGGCCAAGTCGGAGCGTAGCAAGCCGGGGCTTGCATGGTGGTGGGAAGGGAGGGTGACCCATGTCCCGGCTGGTGCGGTGGGAGCGCAGGTGCCCGTCCAAGGTCCAAGTAGCCTGAACGCCTGTGGCCCCGGGCCCCCCAGCACGCACCCGCCAGTCGGGCACCGGCTCCTCGTCTTCCCCGCCTTCCACCGCGCCGCTCCACCGCCGCCGCTGCCGGGCCACAGACGGCCGCTCCGGAATCAGCCACTGGCCGTCAGCGTCGACGTCAGCACCCTGGCCTCCGCCACCTCCGCCGCCGTCCCTGCCGCCTCCGCCGCTGTCCCTGCCGACGCCGACGCCGTCCCTGCCGACGCTACCGCCGCCACGGTCAGTGCCGTACATGCTGGCGGCGGCGCCGTACGCGTCGCCGGCGCTGCGGCGCGCCCAGGCCTTGCTGCTGATCTCCGTGATCGTGTGCCGCCGGGGCCCAGCGGCTCCCGCCGCCGCCGCCGCTGCCGCCGCCGGGACGGCGGCGGCGGCTGGAGGCCGGCGGGAGGGGCTGAGGGCAAAGGAGCCGGCGCCGTCGCGGTCCCCGTCGCTGTCACTGCCACTGGATATTGCCCCGGGCTCGCCAGTGGAGGCCGCGGAGCGGACCGCCGCCAACCTGGGGCCGGCGGCGACGGCAGCGGCGGTACTGCCCGGTGGTGGCGGCGGCGATGGTGCAGGGTGCACTGACGGCGGCGGGGGTGGGCCCCGGTGCGGCGGCGGGCGGAGCTGCGCTTGGAGAGCGGCGGTGGTAAGAGGGAGGGGGAGCGGCAGGGGGAGCAGCAGGGAGGACGGAATGCGGCCCGACACCGCCATGGCTCCGACGGCGGTGCCGGACAGGGCAGCTATTGACGGCGGGCGTAGAACGCCAGACGGCGGCGCGGGGCTGGTGAGCTCTGTCGAGATACCCTCCGTCGACGGCTGCAGCTGTGACGTGACCGGAGTGCTTCCAGCGGGCGACGGGCCCGCCGCCGCTGCCGCCGCCGCCGCAGGGCGATCTGGGTCGGGTCCGGACAGCGGCCGCGCCGCCGAATTCGTTGAAGCTGCGAGAACCTGCGGCGTCAGCGGCGACGCCAGCGGCGGAGACGCCTCCGCCGCCGGTTCCGCGCCAACGGGGGTCTCTGCCGTCGTCAGCCCCTGAGCCAGGCCTTGTGGTCCGGGCTGGGCTGGCGGCGACGGCGGCAGCGGCGGCAGCTCGGTCGCTGGCGGCGGTGGGGCGCCGTCGGGGCCGTCAGGCAGGGACCACCAGCGCTGCAGCGGTGCCGCGTGCTCCGCACCGCCGCCGCCAACAGCCAGTGATACCGCCACTGCCCGAGCCGACACGACGGAGGGCCCATCGGCAGTTGGGAGTACCGGGCCCACGGCGGCGGCTATCGCGGGGCCGCTGCTTGCGGCGTGGAAGGTCAGGCCTGGGGCGGCGGCGGACGCACGGGAGGAGGCGGGGGAGGCGGCGCTGAGGGGGCCGGGCCCAGCGCCCGAGGCAGCCGCGGCCGCGGCAACAGAGGCGAGGCGGCTGGAGGCGGGGCGCTGCGGCAGCGGCAGGGGCGAGGGCGAGCGCAGCGGCAGGGGCGAGGCAGTGCTGGAGCGGAGCAGGCCGTCGGGGGTGGGCTCGTCGAGGCTGCTGCGGGTCGTGCTCTTGAACCTGCGGGCCCACGGCAACCGGTAGCGGGGAACGGTACTGGGTACAATAGTAAGGGACAATGGGCAGGGGTTGCTGGGCATGGGGGGTTCGGGAGGGGGGGTTCTCGGTCTCGGGGAAGCGAGCGGGGAAGACGAGGAGGTCGAGCCATAAGGCAGTGGGCAGAGGCGGGATGCGCTAATGGGGCACAGATCTCGGATCCAGCAGTTGGTCCCCACAGCTGCCCCCCTAGCTGCCGTGGCCGCCTGCCTTCCCCCCCCCACCCCACGGGGCTCACAGGGCTCTGGCCGGCACCACCTTGACCGGATCGGGCCCACCCGGGCCCAGGCCCAGGCCCGGGCTGATGGGCCCAGCGGGGCCCAGCCCTGGCCCACGCTCCGCGGAAGTTGTGGGCTCCAGCATCGGTAGCACGCGACGGGAGGCGCCGTACTGGGAGTGGGAGGGCGGGGCGGGGCCCGCGAGGCCCGACCGCTGCACCCACACCTGCGAGGAGGGAGGGGCAAGATCCAGCCGGGTTGAGATCAAGAGAGCGGTAGAGGAGGAGGGGTGCTGCAAACGTTTCACGAGGGTGAGCTAAACCAAGAAGTCGCTCCGCAAGGCATCCCCAAGGTACGGCGCTCACTTCACCCCCGATCGCCCCTCGCAACCCTTCCCGCACCTCCCCTCCGTCCTCCGTCCCCAGGAGCTCGGGTGGCCAATCGGCGACCAGCAGGGCACCCTGGGGAGGGGGTTTGCGAGGGCGGAGGGAAGGGGGAAGGCGTCTGTGCAGAAGAGGCTCCTCCCGTACGGCAACAGCTAGTGCTGTGAGGCGGGTAATCAGGGCTCAGCTGCACGGCGAAGGGTTTGCCGCGAGGAGGATCTTGCTGCGAGCCTACGTGTCGCCGCAGGTCGCTTCCAACGGCCCCCACCGCCCAGAGCCTGGGCCCGCCCTGGGCCCCACCTGCAGGCCCACGGCGAAGTCCAGGGCGTCCTCGGGAAGATGAAAGGCTACCGCAAAGGAATCACCTGTACGGCAGATGCGGAAGACGGCACAACAACCATACCCGCCTGGTTCAGAGGTGATTGCGCTGGACGGTCGCCCCTCGCCCAAACGCTGTCAACCTCTTGGAGGCTGAGGAAGACCGGGCGATACATACGTATCCGGGGAGAAAGGTGATCGCTCTGGACGGTCGCCCTCCGCCCAAACGCTGCCAACCTCCCGGAGGAGTCACAGGAGGATCTTGCAGGACTAAAATTCTAGACTAAAACTCACCCTCTGTAAAGACCTCGTAGCCCTTCCACTTGGCGACAGCCTGCGGCAGAGACGCGTCGCCGAGCAGCTCGACCAGGGGACTGCTGTGCCTACGCTGGCCCCCCCCCGCTAACCAGCACATGCTGTGCCATACCACCCGTGCTGCCGTACTGCCCCAGTGCGCACCTGCCGTACGACCCGGTGGTGGATGCTGAGCACGTGGTCCATGACGTCAGCGGACAGCAGCTCCCACAGCAGCGTCGAGTTCTGGGGTGGAGGGCAGGGGGATTGCGCGGGGGTAACGGCGAAAGGGGGTTGCAAGGGCATGTCGGACCACGCGCCCCACGCTGCCAGACGGGCGCGTCATTCCTCGGCCGCGTGAAGCCCGGGCTGCACTCCGCAGCCGCACTGCCACAAGGACCCGCACCCATACGGCGCCGCACCCGTACGGCACCGTACCCGTACATCGTCACTGGCCGTACCTGGCAGTCCGTGAGCGCCAGGGTGGTGGTGGGCGCGGGCCCCGGCAGGCGCATGCGGGCGCTGTAGCCCCCGCCCGTGTCGTGCCGCAGGTGCCTGGGGGACGGGAAACGGGGACAGGGGTGTGGGGGGGAGGGGGTGCGTGGGGATTGGGGTGCGTGGGGAGGGGGTGGGGTGGGCTCAGGCCGGGGGTGTAGGGGCGGAAAAGGGCAGTCGGTGGTGTGGCTGGAGTGCTGCGCGTGGACGCGGGCGCCGTCACGCCAAAACGCACGGGCGGACGTTTGCGGTATGCTGACGCGTACGGCACGTGTACGACACCCACCAGATCAGCCCGACCAGGCAGCCCACGGCGGACAGGACCAGGATCGCCACTGCCGTGGACACGGCGGCGGGCAGCGCGGGGGAGCGCTTGGCGGGGGCTGCGGCGGGGGAGGAGCCGGGAAGTGGGGCACGGCGAGGGAACCCTAATCCTCCGTCACCCGTTACCACCATGGGCCCGGGCACCGGTGCAGCAAGAAGCCCTCACACAGCGCAAATAGGATCGCGGCTGTCGGCCCGTGGCGGAGGCAGCGAATCCTCAGCCCCCACTGCCTAGCGTCCCAAGTCTCCCTGGCACATGCGCGCGCCCACGCGTGAGGCACTCACCCAGGGTCGTGTGGGACATGGTGTGGGCGGCCCCGACGGATGCAGCGTAGAGGTGGAACTGAATGGCGGGGTAGGGGAAGGCTGCGGCGGGGGGCAGGGCAAGGGGCGGGACGGGCCGAGAGTGAGGCCGGGCGTGGGCTGGGCGGGAACGGGCCGCAAGCGCATGGGTGTGCCGGGCGGGCGGCTGGGGTAGCTGATGTGGGGTGATCGAGAGGGCGCGACCAAACTGCAACCCGTATCCCATTGCCGACTGCTGGTGTCACCATGTCCCCCCAAAGCCCGCGTCCTCAAGCCCACAACGCGTATCCCTTGGCTGCCCATGACTGCGCACGCCGCACCTGCCCAGACCCGGGCGAACCCCTCCACCGCCCACGCCCGCAGCCCCTCCAGCGACGCCGTCAGGTTGGCATCAGCCTCCGCCAGTGCCCAGTCCACCACACTGCCCTCGGCAGCACCGCCATCAGCGGCGGCGGCCGTGGCGGCGGCGGCGGCGGCGGCCTCAGCCGTGCCGCTGCCTTCGTTGTCCACGACCGCAGCCAGCCCCACCAACGCCAGCCGGTCGAAGAGCACTCTGTGCATATGCAAGTAAGCGAACGTGAGTGATCCCGAGCGGATGTGGCTCTGACGCGCTACGAAGCGAGTGCCTGGTTAGCACGCAAACAGCTCCTCTTCGCTACCGTTCCGGCCGGAGCCCTTCTCCGTGCGTCGTACCTGTACTGCGTGCTGTACGGCAGCTGTATGTCGATTGCGGCGTTGGGGTCAGACACGGCCGCCGCCACGGCCTGCGCGAGGGCGTACGGGCCGAATCACCCGGCGCGCGTTTGCTTGCACGCAGTGCACCATGGGACGATGGGAGGCCTACCCATGCCATGGGCCTTTCCGGCCGCCTGCGGCCACGTGCAAGTCCTACCGGGGCACTGGGCCCAACAGGCCCAACTCAGGCCCAACTCAGATTGTGCATGGAAGGTCAGGTTAGGTTAGGGGCTCACCTGCTGCACTGCCGCAAGGTCCTCCACGTGTAACCCCAGGGCAGCCGCCGCCGCAGCAGCTGAGGGCGCCCCGTCCGCCCAAACCGTGGCGTTGGCGGCCGCCTTGGCGGCTGGGCCGCGGGCGGCGGCGGTCACGTTGGCGGGTGTACTGTACTGCAGGATGCCGTACTTGAAGTCCAGGTCGTACTGGATGAGCCTGTGCAAATACAGAGACGCAAGCGCAGCATCGTGCCGAAACCTTCCCGCCTCAAAACGCCCAGACAGGGCCCCAGGCCTGTCCGCCAGCCACCCTCGCCTGTTGCGCCTCCCCAGATAGACAAACCGCCGCAGCCCAACCCGGCCCACGCCTCGTCTCTCGGCACCTAGCCCGTTGCGCTCTGTCCCGCCTGCCTCACGTCCTTTCGCGCTCACCGCACAAACTCCTGCGCCCACGTGGGCGGTCCCAGGGCCTCCAGCGACAAGCTCGCTGCGCCACCGCCTCCTCCGGCGCCGCCGCCACCCGCCGCCGGCACGGGCACCTCCGCCGCTTCCGACCCGTTGCCGCGCGCGAGCAGCCACGTGCCCCCGCCCGCACCCAGAAGCGGCGCGAGGTTCACCAAGACCGGACTGGGCGGCGGAGCTGGCGGCGGCAGCGGGAGCGACGGCGGCGGCGGCAGCGCTGCGGCGGAGGCCGTCAGAGGCGCCGCCGCCGAGGGCGCCAGTGCAGATGGCTGTGACGGGGCCTGCTCGTCCAGCGTGGTGCTGTACGGCGGGACGAGGTACGACGTGGCGTCCATGCGGCGTGCGTACGGGCACAGCTGCGCGGTGCACGTGGCCAGGGCGGGGCCCGCAGCGGCGCCTATGACGGAGCTCCCGGGCAGCGGGGCAGCACCCACCTGACCAGCCACGGCTGCGTGGGAGGCGGAGACAGGGCGAGGAGGTGAGGCGCTTTGTCTTCAATGGCGGGTTTGCTCGACATTTGCTCCGGATTTGCTCGGGATGCACCTGCTACCTGTCCAGCCGCCTCCGACACCCGCCCGCCCCCAGCTCCCCGAGTGTCCGCGGCGCACCTGACCCCCTCAGCGTCAGCCGCAGAGCCGCCGTGGCCCAATCAATGGTGAAGAGGCACCGCCCCCCGGCGAACAGCGGGTTGACGGCGCCGCACAGGGGCGCACCGGAGCCCGGGTCCACCGCCCCGGCCCCGGCCAGCAGCTCTGCGGGGCGCACGGGCACCTGCGGCCGTGCAGGCAGTGTGTGGCGGGCGGCAGGCAGGCAGGGAACGGTTCAAAGGATCAGGAGCGAGGAAAGGGGGAGGCACGGGAGGATGAGGGGAGGAGGGATTCGTTCAAGAAACCCCACTTTCCACTTTAATCCACGACCCGCCCCTAGCCCCCTTGACCCCGGCTCCTGGCCCCTCCTCCCACCCGGCTCCGTGTCGTTCGGTTGCCTCCCGGTGTGAAGGGCGCTGCATTGGACCGCGCCAGAGCCGCGTACAACCGCATCGCCAGCGGCAGAACGGCGCTGCCTGTGGGAGGCAGGAGGCAAGGAAGGGGGAGGGGGGTGGGAAAGGCTTGCAGGGCGGTGAGTGGGGCGATAGTTCTTCCCTGGCGCAGGCCAACCCGCCTGTCCACCCTCCGGCCCCCAAGGCCTGCAGCCTTGCAGTCGCTTTCCCCCGCCAGTTAATCCCCCAGCCCCCAGCCCGCCATCTCCCAGCCCCCACCCGGCAGCGGTGACAAGTCGGTGGTGTTAAGCCACACGCCCTGCGCCGTGCCGCGCGTCTGCGCAAGGGAGGCCCAGATGGCGGCCAGCAGTGCGCCGCCCTTGCAGCCTGAGAGGGGGGGAGGTCACGAAGGGCAGGAGCGGGGGGGCTGAGGCTACGGTTGGAGAGCTGCTGCAGGGCCCGACCGGAAGATCCAGCCTGCGCCTAGATCCACCCCTCCCCGTCCCTGTGCCGCCAGGTGCCGCTGCCCCCTTCCCCGGGCAAGCACGCTGTCTTGATACCCGCACACCACACCACCCACCCTCATGCGAGCAGCCCTTCACACCACCCACCCCGACTCCCGCACTTACCCGGCATGAGGTCCAGGCACAACACGTGATCCGCCCCCGCCTCTGCCCCCTCCCCTTCCTCCCCGCCTCCGACTCCTCCTCTCCCCCCTCCTCCCCCATCTCCGTCCAGGTCCCGGTTGAGCAGCGCCGCCGCCAGCCGTGCCAGGGCGGCCCACGTGGGTGGCAATGGCGGCGCTGCCGTACTCCCGGCCGGTCCCACTCCGTCGCCGCCGCTGTTGCTGTCGCCGCCACCGCTGCTGGCGTTCCCCGCCGCCGCCGCTCCCGCCGCCGCCGACAGAGCCGCTCGGCTGCCCAGGCGCTGCCACCAGTCGCGGCGGTACAGGAGCAGCAGCGGCACGGCGGGGGGGCCGCCGGAGGCGCCGGGGGGCCGCACCGTGGCGGAGGCGGGCAGGGGCCCGCCGCCGCCGCCGCCCGCGGCCCCCTCCGCCGAGTCGCGGCGGTCCTCCCGTGCGTCCGCCTCCATGGCGCCAAGGGCGCTGGCGTTACCCTGGGCGTGCAGCCGGAGCTGGGGGGCGGTGCATGGGGGGGGCCAAGGTGCCTGCCGTCGAGCCTGCCGAAAGGGCAACATGCCGACCCTGGGTTCCCCCTTGCCGCAACACGGAAGGGGCTCAGGTGCTGCTCGGAGGGCCCAGGGAGGGCCCTAGCCGCGCCCACACCGTCGGCTCAAGTCCCTCTCCCGTCCTTGGCGAGAACCGCTGATCTGCGCTGATCATGCCATGCTGGTCTCGGGAGGGCCCCCTCAGAGCTTGATGCCGGCGACCACCAGACACCCTCGCATTGCCCCACCCATCCCATCTCATGCGCACCAGGGGCAGGGCCGCAGCCTCCGAAGCGGATAACAGCCGCAGAGACGCCACGCCAGCTGCTCCGCTGCTGGTGCTACTGCTACCGCTACTTTTGCTTGGAGCGGCCGTACGGCCGGGCTGGTCCCCACCGTAGACGAGGCGGGCAACCGAGTACGGCAATGGTGGCCATCCAGGATCGGGCTCCTGTGATCCCGGCTGTGATGATCCCGGGATTACCACCGCCCAGCGCTCATCCGCGCCTTCCTGGAGCGCCCGGCGTGAGTGCTCCCGCGCAAGCGTGAGGGCCGCCGGCAGGGCCGGAGACGGCCCGGGGTCCAGCATAAGTCCGGGCTGGGGCAGGTCCGGGTAACAACAACCAGCGGGTCGTCTGGTTACGTGAGGGAGGTACGACAATGACAGTATGGCCTCCGCTAGCCGGCTGCCAGCCCGCCGCCGCGGACAGGCCACGACCCTCCACGACCTACGGGGCTGCCTTAGGGCACCAGGACTTGCCAGCACCGGCGCATGCCTTGCCCTGCCCTGATGTTACCAGTGCAATACGCAAGAACTTTCCGTTGCATGATCCTCCGGCGCACCTCAGAAGCGACTGCTTGTTTCGCCTCGGCATTAGCGACGGAGGTTGGTTGAAGGGCTCCATTGCCGGTAACACCACTGTATACAAAGGGTGTCAGAGGTAGGGGAGATAGCGGAGCGATACGTGGGATCACACAGCAGCGTGCGCAACATTGCGGGCCGAGAGGCGAGAGACGACGACGACGGTACTGTGCGCAGGCTACCCCCGCAGCAGCGTACCTGAGCAGCGAGACGAAGCATACATTGACGACGAGAGTAGTCAGCGTCGCTCCCGACAGGACACCGCCGAACATTCACGCAGTCCAAGGCCCATAGCACAAGGTTGGCGCTATTCTGATATTGTCGGTTCAGTCGTGTGCGCGACTATCCAACTGGTCGCAGCGTTGCTGCGTGATGGGCAGGTTGAAGACCAGCCGAGAGTAATACTCTGTATCGGCCGCGTAGCCCTGTCACATACGTCATGCACACGACATTCCGCTAACTAACGCAAGGAGCTCAGAGGCAGTGCGCAGGGCTTAGCGCAGTTGGGAAATGCACACCCTTGATGTCAAAACCCTTAGTGCGCTTTGTATGCGGAACGCCAAGCACTCAGCGGTCACTGAGTTGCGCTAGGGACACTCCGTTAGCTCGCAGTTACGCCTAGGGCGTCCGCTACTGACGTACGTGCACGGCGGATACGGTACTGCGTGCCGCAAATGGTGGTGAGCAGAAGATTGCAGAAGCGGAGGACTAGCCCTAAGAAGACTCACGCCTCGACATTGTGAAGGCTCTTGACGGGGGGCCGAGAGGAATGCCGTGGGGGGTGGAGCAACCTTGCTGTGGGCACCTGCCTATCCGGGACCCACACGGGGATACGGGGCAGCCGAGAAGCCCAGAGGTCGGTCAGCTGACTCAGCTCAGGACAGGCTTGGCGTCATCCAGCAGGAGAGGCGAAATGGCGAGTTGGCTCTTCCCCCGGCTGTGTGCCTCGACAGTCGGCACGGGTTGCCGAGCCTCGTGAAGCCCCCCTAGCCCCCTCCTCGGGGTGGTCTTCCCTCCTGGGGGTTAAGACCGCCCCGGCAGGTTACCTGAGCGCACGGGTCAAGGTTGGGGGGGGGGAGGGGGGCAGGAGGGGGGTCCCGAACTTTTGTACAGCTCCCGTCCGAACTTTTGTCACAGCGGTCTGACGCAGCCCAAGGGCCCCTTCCTCAAAGCGTGTTATCAAGCAGAGGCTGAACCGTAAGTGTGCCTGAGCACCACGGACCATGGCCATGTACGGCAGTGTGTGCAGTGTACGGCAAGGGGGGTTAATATAGACAACGGGGCGTAGTGCCGCGGAGTCGTGGCGTCGCATTTCGTTGGCCGACCCAAATAGCCTGTGTGAAGCGTAGCCGCCTATGAACAGGGGACCCTCCCGAGGGTTGAAAGGGGGGCAACGGGGGTGGGTGCGGGGGTCGGGGGGGTCGGGACTTTTGTGGGGTGGTGTAGGTGACTATTGTTTTTACCCCCCCCCCCCCCCCCGGACGATGTGCAGCTATCCGGGTCTGGCCTGCCAGCCTATAGTGCCGAACGGGGTCCTGTTTCTCAGTCAGGGGGGAACCGGCGCGGGCCTGGGAGACTCGGGGGGCATACTCAGCGGACCCGGGATTTTGGGCAAGACCCCGGCCGGAGCTCGGGAAAAGACTTCAGCCGGGGCCACGGCGACCACGGCTGAGAGGGAGGTCCCCGAGGCGACTGCGCTGTGCCGCCCGCCAGCGTATGGCTTCGCGTGGCGGGCTCAAAGAGGTTGGCCCCGTGGAGCCCCTGATCGTACCACCACCAACAACCCACACCATGGCACCGGGGTGCTGCACTGTCTGCCTGAGACCGCCAGACCATGAATGGTGCCCCTCACGGAGATGCCTGTCGGTATCTTCTTAAGGGCGGGGCAGCATCAAGAGGGGCCCCATCCGCCCCAAGCTGGCCATCACCGAGAAAGCGCATGACACTTGGGCACCTGGGCATCCGATGGCCGACCGGCAGCAGTACGCCCCCTGACTCCTTTAGAAGGCTGCAACTTCTTCTACGCACGCGCGTCTGGCGAGGTGTGTGCACAGACCTGTCCCGAAACTGCGAGCGAGTGGAACGGTGCAGGGTCGGTGTAGACCCAGGAGCTTGAGTGTCGCCTCCAACAGGCTGGCCCTCGGCATACGTATACACACTAGCTGACCGGAAACTAGCATACCCGCGATAACTTCGCGTGTCTTCATTCTGGGGCAGTATGAAGGAAGAGGGGAAGGGTATGAAAGTAGGGAGTAGGGATTGCAGGACGTTGCGGGGCGGCGCCAGGCGGGGCCCCAGCCAGAATGCGGGGTGGGGTGGCATTTTTGGGCTGAGCCGCCGCTCTGCGGCGGGGCGGCGAAGTCCCCCAGGATTACCCTGTGCCGGCGTGCGTGCCGGCGTGCGGGGTTCAAACGGATTAATGGCCGGCTGCGAGCCCGCGTGCCGTGTTGCGGGCGAGGTATAAATTGGCCCAGTAATGCGGCTGACCGCACACAACCCGTCCCTCAAGATAATTCGACTATGTCGGCTTTTCGCACGAGGTCCCTTTGGCGCGCCCGCACGCAGGCTTGGCGGCGGCGGGGCGACGGACGACGCACGGGGCGAAACACACACGAACACGCGTGTCCTCCTCCTTCTTTGTCCTGCCACGCCCCGGAGACCCGCAGCAGCAGCCCGCACCGCAGCAGCCAGAAAACTGGGCTTTGCCGTGCGGACAAAACCTCCGCACGGTTCAGCCCAAAAATTGGGCTCTGGCGTGCGGAACCCTCTCCCGCACGCGAAAGCCCGGAAAATGGGCTTTCGCATGCGGGAGCTGGTTACCCCGCAAGACCGCCAGGCAGACCACCAAAAGCTAAAACAATTAGCCCCCGTGCTTAAGCGACTATGCTGCACGAGCGTTTGCGCAAACAGCGCCCGGTGAGGATGCTTTCGCACGCCCAAACCTGACGCGAACGGTGGTGCTTCTCTGCTTTATGGTGGGCACACATATGACTAGCAAGCAGCGGGGAGACAGCAGGCACGAACGCAGGCACGACGACATTGTCGATAGCGGACCGGCCTACGCAGCGCAGCTGGGCCTGCTGTTGGCTGCTTCCTGCAGTCTCCGCAGCTATCCCACGCTGAGGAGTCCAGCTGCCAAGACTCGTTGGCCCTCTTCAGTGGTCTTCAGTGCTGGCATCCAGCCGCGCGCTGCTGGCCTGGGCCCAACACACAGCCTGGAGCTTTTTTGCAGCTCTTGGGACGGCTGTTACTGTGCTTTGAATGGGTTGGGGCTCACCTGGGTGCTCAGAGGTCGCTGCTGTACCGCAGCTCTGCGCCGTTTCACGTTGACGTCACAGAGCTGCCAAAGCTCCTTGCTGTCAGTGCTAAGCATGGAGATCACGAGGCCCTTGCCCTCTCCGCTGCATGCTGCGCCAGCTGTTGTTGTCAACTACATGCTTAACGCGCTGAGCCCAACGCTCAGGCGACCGCACTGCTTCGCCACCATCACCACAAGTGATCAGCGTTGTCTCTATCAACCTCGCATAGCCGTAGGCGCTGCGCTGCGACAGACAATTGCTTGGAGGTCGCGCTGCAGCGCTATCCTGTACGCACTGGAGTTTTTCAACACCTTCTGTCTGTACAGGACGTTGGCGTGGAGCGGGCGAGCGGCTCGCAGCGGGCGGCCTGCCGGGGCCTTTCTCGCCCTTCCGCACCTCGGCGTCCCCCCTTCGCCCCGCGGTCCTTCCCCACTTGCAGTTCGTCGCTGCCTGCCGCATGCGAGGTCACACAGTCAGAGTGTGGCACTCGCTGGACGGCTGCCAGGGCAGCTCCAGCGACCGTATCGCTTGCCAGTGGACACGTGCAGCACGGTGCGGTGTTCAGGGTACGGGGGCATGCTGCGCGACCGAATGGGTGCACCACCCTTCTAAGACTCTGCCTTCCAGCCAACTCCCAGGAAGAGAAGCCCATGACCAGCTGTCAAAGCCCTGAAGCAGCTGGCCGGGAAGGTGCGGCTCCGAGTGCGGCGCAGCTGGCCCTGAGTGCGTGGGGCTCTTTCCGATAACCTACTGAGACGGCTGATCCGCATCTGCCCTCCCTCCGGCCCGATCCTGTCCTGCAGCAGACCTCGATGCTAACACAGTCACAGTTGAGACTTGGATGTGTAGGCGTTATGCTTCTGATGTCGTTGGTGGCCGCAAGGCAGCGGCGGCAGCTCTGCTGGGGGCGGGTGGGCGACACGACCGGCTTTGGTCCCTGTCCTCTGCAGGTCGCATCCCAGCCTACCCCTGTCATGGCTCGGAGGCAGGGGAGTGCTGACGCGTCGGTGGGCTTACTAAAATCAGTGGCCCCTTTGGCGTGATGGGGCAGGGCATGGGGCCGGAGAGGCATGCACATCCATGCGGGTTCGGGGCGGGCAGGTTCGGGGTCGGGTACTCGGGTTCGGGACGGGCGGCTGTGCACCTGTCCACCCCCGAGTCCCGGTCCCCTGCACCTTTCATCCCTACCCGCCCTACAGAGGCTTGGATGGGGCGGTAGCGCTGCTGGTGACGAGGTAGGCTTGGCGAGATCACTGGCCTTTGGGAAGTGGCAAGGCCAGGGCGTCAAGACCTGTGGACACCCACCGGGGATGGTGGGGCGGGCGGCCGTGCCCCTGTCCTCCCTCGGGCCCCGGTCCCCTGTAGGCCGCATACCTTCCTGCCCCGTTCACAGCTTGCATGCTTGGGGATGCGCGCCCGTGCGGCTGTGGGCTTGGCGAGATAATTGGTGTTGAGCAGGTCGTGGGGGCCAGTGGGGTGCACCCGCGGGGGCTGCGGCGGGAACCTGTGCACTTGTCCTCCCTTGCCCCCGGTCCCCTGCAGGACGCATCCCTCCCACTCTGGCGCGGATCGGAGGAGGGGACAGCGTTGCTTGTGAGTTGTAGGGCTTGGCGAGATCATGGTTCTTGGGAGGAGTCGAGGGCAAGACATGGAAACCCTTGCGGCAAACGACCAGGGGCGATGGTTCGTTTGGTTGCGCGTCCGTCCTCTCTCGGCCTCTGGTCGGCTGCGGGATGCAATCACTGCCCGCCCGTGCACAGCTCGGACGCTGTGGGATGCGTGTCTGTGTGGCGGTGGGCTTGGCGTGGGCCCTCGGAGATTGTCGTGTACAGAGGATGAGGGCCCTAGGGGCACAGCCCCTCTGGTGTGTGACGGGGCTGCAGGCTGTGCCCTTGTCCTTCCTCGGGCCCCGGTCCCCTGCAGGGTGCAACCCTTCCACCTGTCTACGGCTCGGATGGTTGCTGGTGCGGCTTTGGGCTTGGCGAGATGATTGGTGCCTAGAAGGTAGGGCGTTGGGGCCGGTGGGGCACACGCACGGGGCGGCGGTGTGGCGAGCCGCTTTGCACTCGTCCTCCCTCGGGCCCCGGTCCCCTGTAGGCCGCATACCTTCCTGCCCCGTTCACTGTTTGCATGCTTGGGGATGCGCGCCCGTGCGGCTGTGGGCTTGGCGAGATAAATGGTGTTGAGCAGGTCGTGGGGGCCAGAGAGGTGCACCCGCGGGGGCTGCGGCGGGAACCTGTGCACTTGTCCTCCCTTCGCCCCCGGTCCCCTGCAGGACGCATCCCTCCCACTCTGGCGCGGATCGGAGGAGGGGACAGCGTTGCTTGTGAGTTGTAGGGCTTGGCGAGATCATGGTTCTTGGGAGGAGTCGAGGGCAAGACATGGAAACCCTTGCGGCAAACGACCAGGGGCGATGGTTCGTTTGGTTGCGCGTCCGTCCTCCCTCGGCCTCTGGTCGGCTGCGGGATGCAATCACTGCCCGCCCGTGCACAGCTCGGACGCTGTGGGATGCGTGTCTGTGTGGCGGTGGGCTTGGCGTGGGCCCTCGGAGATTGTCGTGTACAGAGGATGAGGGCCCTAGGGGCACAGCCCCTCTGGTGTGTGACGGGGCTGCAGGCTGTGCCCTTGTCCTTCCTCGGGCCCCGGTCCCCTGCAGGGTGCAACCCTTCCACCTGTCTACGGCTCGGATGGTTGCTGGTGCGGCTTTGGGCTTGGCGAGATGATTGGTGCCTAGAAGGTAGGGCGTTGGGGCCGGTGGGGCACACGCACGGGGCGGCGGTGTGGCGAGCCGCTTTGCACTCGTCCTCCCTCGGGCCCCGGTCCCCTGTAGGCCGCATACCTTCCTGCCCCGTTCACTGTTTGCATGCTTGGGGATGCGCGCCCGTGCGGCTGTGGGCTTGGCGAGATAAATGGTGTTGAGCAGGTCGTGGGGGCCAGAGAGGTGCACCCGCGGGGGCTGCGGCGGGAACCTGTGCACTTGTCCTCCCTTCGCCCCCGGTCCCCTGCAGGACGCATCCCTCCCACTCTGGCGCGGATCGGAGGAGGGGACAGCGTTGCTTGTGAGTTGTAGGGCTTGGCGAGATCATGGTTCTTGGGAGGAGTCGAGGGCAAGACATGGAAACCCTTGCGGCAAACGACCAGGGGCGATGGTTCGTTTGGTTGCGCGTCCGTCCTCCCTCGGCCTCTGGTCGGCTGCGGGATGCAATCACTGCCCGCCCGTGCACAGCTCGGACGCTGTGGGATGCGTGTTTGTGAGCTTGTGAGCTTGGCGAGACCATTGCCCTCGGAGGTTGTCGTGGATAGAGCATGCGGGCCCGAGGGGCACACAAACTACCGTAGGGTGTGACGGGGCTTCAGGCTGTGTTCCGGTCCTCCCTAGGGCCCCTCGATCTCAGCTCGTGGGGGGCAGGAGTAGTGTTTGTGCGGCTGTGGGCTTGGCGAGATGATGGGCCACTCACAGAAGCGGGCGGCTATCCCGAATGGTAGATTGGTGGTACAGGAGTCTCCAGGCATCCCGGCATTCATGTATTATTATTATGCACACGGCAGTAGAATGATGAGGGGGTATGAGGGGAATGAAAGTCTGTCACGTGTCCGCCGAACCCCTCCCCTTCCCGAGGTGCCGTGACCATTGCATCTATTGCCCTCCACAACGCACCAGGCAAGAATCCAGGATTCCTCAGATATTCGAGGCCGAGCCAGCCGGGATGGGGGATGCAGGATGCAACAGGAACGCAAGGCCGAGAAGGGCTAAGGCCCGCTGCCGGCGTGCCTTAGGGGAAGCACGGTGACTTGCAGGACCCCAGCCGCCGGAATGCGGGGAGGCGTTGCAGGAAGACGTGGGGCTCCGTTCCTCCGTTGGGCGTGAGGGCGGCTTGCGGTCCAGCCGTAGGATAAGGTAATGTGGGGCTGCAAAGGGCGTGGGATGCTTGCAATCAGCCATTGGTGAAGCCCCGCGCCTGTCCCAACAAGTGGAACGGCCTTGATGAGAGGTGCTTACTTGCGCTTGGCAAGAAGGAAACGGGTCTTAGGCGTTGTTGCTGTGTTTGCGCTGCCTTGCCCCTCTGCACTACCGTGGCCAAGCAACTAAGCGTAATGGAATAGCGTCCTTGCACCTCGCCCAGAGGGTTGCCCGCACTCCCGTGCCCAAGGCAGCTACAACTCCTGAGATAACCCAAGCTCCAAGAACCAGACACGAGCACCCAATGGGGGAGGCCGCTGGCAACCTGGCCGTCCCCTGCACCTGGGCTGGGGTGCCTGGTCGTCTACGTCCTGCTTGGGCCTGCCTTTGCTCGGGCACGTCTGATGCTCAAGCAGCCAGAGTATGGACGACCGCACCGGCATGATCCCTACTCCAGGCTATATATGGGTGATTACACGGCCCTAGGGAGGACCGGAGGAGGGAGGACAGAATCCCCAGCAACCGGCACATCGTGGCCTGCGGTTGAGCTCCACCACCACCAGTCCTTTGCCCGCGCCAACAGAGCTCCTATCCCCAAAACGTCGTGCTCAAAGTGACAGGGGTGCGTAATGCATCCGCCCTGCAGGGGCGCGGGGCCCTAGGTGAGGACCGGAACACAGCCTGAAGCCCCGTCACACCCTCGTTTGTGTGCCCCTCGGGCCCGCATGCTCTATCCACGACAACCTCCGAGGGCAATGGTCTCGCCAAGCTCACAAGCTCACAAACACGCATCCCACATTCCCACAGCGTCCGAGCTGTGCACGGGCGGGCAGTGATTGCATCCCGCAGCCGACCAGAGGCCGAGGGAGGACGGACGCGCAACCAAACGAACCATCGCCCCAGGTCGTTTGCCGCAAGGGTTTCCATGTCTTGCCCTTGAATCCTTCCCAGAAACATGATCTCGCCAAGCCCTACAACTCACAAGCAATGCTCTCCCCTATACGAGCCGTGGCGGAGGAGACGGGGTGCGGCCTACAGGGGACCGGGGGCGACGGGAGGAAAAGTGCACAGGTACCCGCCACACCACCGCCCGTGCATGTGCCCCACCGGCCCCAACGCCCTACCCTAGTACCATCTTGGCACCAATCATCTCGCCAAGCCCACAGCTGCACTCGCACGAATACCCAGGCATGCTATGGAGGGGGCGGGAAGGGTTGCGGTCTACAGGGGACCGGGGGCGAAGGGAGGACGAGTGCAAAGCGGCTCGCCACACCGCCGCCCCGTGCGTGTGCCCCACCGGCCCCAACGCCCTACCTTCTAGGCACCAATCATCTCGCCAAGCCCAAAGCCGCACCAGCAACCATCCGAGCCGTAGACAGGTGGAAGGGTTGCACCCTGCAGGGGACCGGGGCCCGAGGAAGGACAAGGGCACAGCCTGCAGCCCCGTCACACACCAGAGGGGCTGTGCCCCTAGGGCCCTCATCCTCTGTACACGACAATCTCCGAGGGCCCACGCCAAGCCCACCGCCACACAGACACGCATCCCACAGCGTCCGAGCTGTGCACGGGCGGGCAGTGATTGCATCCCGCAGCCGACCAGAGGCCGAGAGAGGACGGACGCGCAACCAAACGAACCATCGCCCCTGGTCGTTTGCCGCAAGGGTTTCCATGTCTTGCCCTCGACTCCTCCCAAGAACCATGATCTCGCCAAGCCCTTCAACTCACAAGCAACGCTGTCCCCTCCTCCGATCCGCGCCAGAGTGGGAGGGATGCGTCCTGCAGGGGACCGGGGGCGAAGGGAGGACAAGTGCACAGGTTCCCGCCGCAGCCCCCGCGGGTGCACCCCACTGGCCCCCACGACCTGCTCAACACCAATTATCTCGCCAAGCCCACAGCCGCACGGGCGCGCATCCCCAAGCATGCAAGCTGTGAACGGGGCAGGAAGGTATGCGGCCTACAGGGGACCGGGGCCCGAGGGAGGACAGGGGCACGGCCGCCCGCCCCACCATCCCCGGTGGGTGTCCACAGGTCTTGACGCCCTGGCCTTGCCACTTCCCAAAGGCCAGTGATCTCGCCAAGCCTACCTCGTCACCAGCAGCGCTACCGCCCCATCCAAGCCTCTGTAGGGCGGGTAGGGATGAAAGGTGCAGGGGACCGGGACTCGGGGGTGGACAGGTGCACAGCCGCCCGTCCCGAACCCGAGTACCCGACCCCGAACCTGCCCGCCCCGAACCCGCATGGATGTGCATGCCTCTCCGGCCCCCATGCCCTGCCCCATCACGCCAAAGGGGCCACTGATTTTAGTAAGCCCACCGACGCGTCAGCACTCCCCTGCCTCCGAGCCGTGACAGGGGTAGGCTGGGATGCGACCTGCAGAGGACAGGGACCAAAGCCGGTCGTGTCGCCCACCCGCCCCCAGCAGAGCTGCCGCCGCTGCCTTGCGGCCACCAACGACATCAGAAGCATAACGCCTACACATCCAAGTCTCAACTGTGACTGTGTTAGCATCGAGGTCTGCTGCAGGACAGGATCGGGCCGGAGGGAGGGCAGATGCGGATCAGCCGTCTCAGTAGGTTATCGGAAAGAGCCCCACGCACTCAGGGCCAGCTGCGCCGCACTCGGAGCCGCACCTTCCCGGCCAGCTGCTTCAGGGCTTTGACAGCTGGTCATGGGCTTCTCTTCCTGGGAGTTGGCTGGAAGGCAGAGTCTTAGAAGGGTGGTGCACCCATTCGGTCGCGCAGCATGCCCCCGTACCCTGAACACCGCACCGTGCTGCACGTGTCCACTGGCAAGCGATACGGTCGCTGGAGCTGCCCTGGCAGCCGTCCAGCGAGTGCCACACTCTGACTGTGTGACCTCACAAGCGGCAGGCAGCGACGAACTGCAAGTGGGGAAGGACCGCGGGGCGAAGGGGGGACGCCGAGGTGCGGAAGGGCGAGAAAGGCCCCGGCAGGCCGCCCGCTGCGAGCCGCTCGCCCGCTCCACGCCAGCGTCCTGTACAGACAGAAGGTGTTGAAAAACTCCAGTGCGTACAGGATAGCGCTGCAGCGCGACCTCCAAGCAATTGTCTGTCGCAGCGCAGCGCCTACGGCTATGCGAGGTTGACAGAGACAACGCTGATCATTTGTGGTGATGGTGGCGAAGCAGTGCGGTCGCCTGAGCGTTGGGCTCAGCGCGTTAAGCATGTAGTTGACAACAACAGCTGGCGCAGCATGCAGCGGAGAGGGCAAGGGCCTCGTGATCTCCATGCTTAGCACTGACAGCAAGGAGCTTTGGCAGCTCTGTGACGTCAACGTGAAACGGCGCAGAGCTGCGGTACAGCAGCGACCTCTGAGCACCCAGGTGAGCCCCAACCCATTCAAAGCACAGTAACAGCCGTCCCAAGAGCTGCAAAAAAGCTCCAGGCTGTGTGTTGGGCCCAGGCCAGCAGCGCGCGGCTGGATGCCAGCACTGAAGACCACTGAAGAGGGCCAACGAGTCTTGGCAGCTGGACTCCTCAGCGTGGGATAGCTGCGGAGACTGCAGGAAGCAGCCAACAGCAGGCCCAGCTGCGCTGCGTAGGCCGGTCCGCTATCGACAATGTCGTCGTGCCTGCGTTCGTGCCTGCTGTCTCCCCGCTGCTTGCTAGTCATATGTGTGCCCACCATAAAGCAGAGAAGCACCACCGTTCGCGTCAGGTTTGGGCGTGCGAAAGCATCCTCACCGGGCGCTGTTTGCGCAAACGCTCGTGCAGCATAGTCGCTTAAGCACGGGGGCTAATTGTTTTAGCTTTTGGTGGTCTGCCTGGCGGTCTTGCGGGGTAACCAGCTCCCGCATGCGAAAGCCCATTTTCCGGGCTTTCGCGTGCGGGAGAGGGTTCCGCACGCCAGAGCCCAATTTTTGGGCTGAACCGTGCGGAGGTTTTGTCCGCACGGCAAAGCCCAGTTTTCTGGCTGCTGCGGTGCGGGCTGCTGCTGCGGGTCTCCGGGGCGTGGCAGGACAAAGAAGGAGGAGGACACGCGTGTTCGTGTGTGTTTCGCCCCGTGCGTCGTCCGTCGCCCCGCCGCCGCCAAGCCTGCGTGCGGGCGCGCCAAAGGGACCTCGTGCGAAAAGCCGACATAGTCGAATTATCTTAAGGGACGGGTTGTGTGCGGTCAGCCGCATTACTGGGCCATTTTCTTACTGTTGCGGGCTGGTGGTGGAGAGGGTTTGAGGGCTCCACGGAGCCAGACTCGAACATTGGGCCCCCTGGGGGGGCCCCCACGGAGCTCAGCCCTTTTCATGCCTTCGGGCAGCCACCCTTGTCATACCTGAGGCTGGCGAGGGCGTGAGGGCTGCTTGCGGTCAGCCGTAGGTCAAGCCCACGCGTTCCCTACATAAACGGAATGGCCTTGTTGGATGCAGGACTGCCATGGCTTGCACCTGGCCGCTATTGGGCCGACTCAACCCCAACTCAAGCGGGGTACTATGTTCAACGCCTTGCCCATGACAACGCGCGCGGACCCGCCCGCAGCAACGGGCATGGGAACCCCCTCATCAACCCGCACCTCCACCACCAGCGCCCCCCGGCCGCCCTTGCCAGGGGGAATGAGAAAGGGGGACGAGGTTACGCGAAAAGCAAGGCCAGCAAAGTGCAATTCCCTTGCCAGGGGCCCCGCCAGCGCCCCCGCCAGTGTGTGAGAGAACGTTACACGCGGTGACCGAACCCGCACCCTCCGCAAGAGTTAAGATCATGCCAGTGTGCACAGCGGGGCGGTTCAACGTTGCTGGCCACGCCAGGCCCTTCAGGCACACACGCTGTCAGGACACACTATGGTTCGTGGCATACCGATGCCGGCTGTGAAGACTCAAGTCAACGCACTCAACATGAGGTACTCCCCCGTGGGCTCAGCTCCAAAACTGAGACCTCCAGAACTGCTTTTCGTAAAATGTAGATGACACGGCAATGGGGGCAATCTAGCACCGGTAATGGCATGGCTAGCCTACTCGTTGGCCGTGCGCGGCTGCTGCGGCACCACCTTGAGAGACCAAAATGCATGAGATCCCCTGCAGGCCCCCGTTTCACCATCTCGCCCCCCCCTTTGCCACACGCATAACACTGTCCTCCTGACCCGTTCCCACACATAGCAAGCTTTTAGGCCCAACGGTTGGCCCCGGACACCCCGGCCAGCGAGCCAGGTCCAATCGCCTGCATTCCCGCCCGCCGCTCCCTCCAGTGTCCTGATCCTGTCAGGACACACTATGGTTCGTGGCATACCGATGCCGGCTGGGAAGACTCCCCCCCTTGGCGGCTCAGAGCCAATAGAGCTCACCCCTACAGAAAAGCACGCAGTCGAAACCGGCTCGAAGCCATACTCCTAAGTCAGAAGCAGTTCGCTCAACGACAGACAACAATCTCCCCCAGCCGACTCCAGTGGCTTAGCTCCTACCATGCTAACGGTCTCTGCCAAGCGACAGCCTGCAAGACTCGTAACCCAGGCTACACCTCCTCAGCTACGCGTGCACCCAATGCTCGGCGCGTCCCTTCCCAATTCCTCGCATCAGCTGCGCTTTCATCGTTCCATCCCGAAACACAATCAGCCAAGCTCCAGGCTTTCCGCCAACGTATCCGCAGGATTCTCCAGTGATGACAGCCAGCCTCTCCTCGTCCAGAAGGCGGGTAAGAAGTGCAGCCCAAGCAGGCGGCGGGGCCGTTAGCAAGCGCCGTGGGATGAAGGCCGCGACCAGTGGCACCATGGCGATGGTCAGGGGCAGCCAGAAGGGCAGCAGCTCCGGGGGTGGAGCCGAGATGATGAGCCAGGACTCGCCGGGCGTGGCAAGGCGGCGGTAGGTACCCGGTTGCAGCGGGTCGAGCTTGGGCCAGCCGGATGCGGTGTTGGCCCGGCCCTGGTTCGCGCTGACGGTGTAGCCGCGGGCACGCAGCGCCAGGGCCAAGGTTTCGTCACCGGCGCAGGGGTCCAGAATGACCGGTGAGCGGCTAGCGTCCAGATAGTCCAGGAGCGAGCTCAAAGCCTCCTCAGTAGGCGCGGGTGTGACCGCGTGCGAGAGGGTCTCCGGCATGCTGGCGGCCAGTTCGGGCACCGAGCGGAGCTGCAAGAGGGCAGCGGCTCGGGCGCTCGCAGAGGAGAGGTCCCAGTGATCAGGCAACGCCAAGGGCGGGGCCCCGGCGGTGACAGAGAGGACCGTGGCGGAGGGAAGGGCGCAGCCCTTAGCCGCGCGCAGAGTCAGCCGCTCCACGGTGCCGTCGGTGTAGCGCGCTTCGATGGGGCGGTTGCGTGGTTCGGCAGTGGTGTAGTGCAAGGTGCCCCGGCGCTCCACGAGAGCGTTGGTGGCGGGGTCACGGACCTTGCGGGAGCAGGCGGCTCCCTCGAGCGCCTGGGCTTCAGCGATGCGCTGACGGCCCTGGGCGTTGGGGAACAGCTGTGGTGCCGGCGCCTCGCGGGGTGCGGGCGCGGGTTGCTGGTTGATGGTTGATGGGGTCACGCCGCGGGCGTGGCAGTCAGGGCAGGTCCAGGTGCCGCGGGGCACTGACCTGAGCGGCGGCTGGAGGCAGTACAGGTGCCATCCTGTGCCACAGCCGTCGCACATGACCATCTTAGACTCGTCGCCTGGGAAGGCGCAGATCTCGCATGGCAGATCCAGCGGAGGGATGGCGATGCGGGGATCTATGATCGGGTCCAAGTCTTGGAGGTGACAGGGGGCAAGGTTGCTGACGTGCTCCTTGCGCGTGGTGCCGTCCCTACCGGTGAGGGTGGCCACGCCTTCAGCGCTGACAGCGACGATGCGCAGCACCGTGTCGCGGACAGGGAGCTGGAGCGTGTTGTTCTGATTGCGCAGGATGACGTACACGTAGTCGCCCACGTTAAACTTGGTGAACCGGGGCTTGTAGCCGCCGGCCCTCACGCGCGCGTAGTTGTGACGGTCGCGCCACTGCGCCGTGAGCAGGTTGTGGCCGTTGAAGGGGGCGGCTTGCTGCACGTTATGCGCACGCAGCATCACGAGTTGATCCGCCCGCTGGGGGTCGAGATCGGGATCTATGGCCTCAGCCCAGAGCTCCTGGGCGCCCAGAGGTACCATGGGCGGGGCCCCGTACATAAGCTCGAAGGGGGACTTGCCGGTCGACTTCTGCGGGGAGCAACGGTAGCCCAGCAGGATCCAGGGTAGGTAGTCGTCCCACTTCTCAGCAGAGACGTTCTGCGCACAGTATTTGCGAAGCGACCGCTTGCAAATCTGCACTACTCGCTCAGCCGCACCGTTGGACTGTGGGTGATTGGGCGAAGTAGTCCGGTGGTCGATAAAGCACTGTTCAAGCAGGGCAGCGAAGGCTCCCTGGAACTCCGAGCCGCCGTCCGTGACCACCTCCGCCGGGGCAGAGAAGCGGGCCAAGACGTTGGCGAGGAAAGCGTTGGCCACCTCCTCTGAGCTCTTGTCTCGCAGCGGGATCATCTCCACGTGCTTGGTCCAGGACTCCACGCACACCATCACGTACCGGTAGCCCGACTGCGTGGCGGTGAGGGGGCCTGCCAGGTCAACGTGCCAGCGAAAGAAGGGCCCTCGGATTGGCAGAGGGTGCAGCTCCGGAGGGGTCACGTTGCCTGTGGTGTTGGCACGGTCGCAGAGCGCGCAGCGCTGTACAACATACTCAACATCTCTAGACATACCTTGCCACCAGTAGCCGTTCTGGATCAGGCAGAGCGTGCGGCGAGCGCCCCAGTGGCCCAAGCGGTGATGCGCCTCCTCAATGATGGCTTGGCGTTGCTCAGGTGGGGGCACCTCACGCATGGTGGCGTTAGGCATGCGGCGATAGAGGCGCTTGACGCGCTCATCGTACCGGTAGTTGATGGCTCGGCGCGCCACGCGCCTGGCTGTCTCACCTCCAAGGCCCGCGGGGCAGATGCCTTGCGAAAGGTAATGTAGCAGCGGCTTGTCCTCCCAGGGATCACAGTAGCGTCCAGCTCCAAGCTCCTGACGATCGGCGATGGCGGCGACGTCGGAGATTAGGGCAGAAGTCCAGCGCTCGTTGGTCTGGTTGCGCTGTACGGCGCCGGTGATCAGGGCCGCAGGCTGGGCCGCTGCATGGTTGTTTTGACGCTCCTCACCCCCCCCCAGCGGGGCAGCCGGCGGTGCCTGAAGTGGAGGCATCCGGGCCATGTGGTGTGGGGTTATGAAGGCGCGCTGCAGGGCCTGCGCACCCGTGAAGAGGCGGGCGGCCGCCGGCGCTTGGAGGCCTAAGAGTACTGCTTCGGGGGCCGTCGGGACGACGAGGGTGCCATCCTCTCGCGGCTCCAGCAGGGAAGCGGGTTCGAGGCCTGAGACGGTGCAGATCTCCTCTGGGTCCAGCGGCGGTGCTGAACGTCCAACGTCCAACGTCCAACGTCCAACGGTGGTGCTGAACGGATGGTGGGAAATTCCATGGCGCGCAGGTCACCTGGGGGCAGGACCGTGACCGTGCGGCCCGGCACGTCGCATGCGGCGTAGGGGGGGCCGAGAAGCGCCTCGCAGATGGGCAACTGACGCGACGGCAGGGCGTCAGAGGCTGCGAGGTTGCTCGGGGCCCAGGCGCCGTTGGTGACGATGCGCCGCAGGTGCTCGATGGCGGCTAAGTTGGTGTAGTAGTCCCGCAGCGAATGCTGGGGCCTACCCAGCAAGGCCGTGTCTAAAGTCAGACCATTGCCGAAGGGCGTGTCCTCGGTCGTTGGCAGGTTGCCCTCCAGAAGGTAACCCGGGGGAAGGCGGGGCTGCAGCTCCTGAAGACGGCCGAGTAGGTCCAAGACTCGCTCGGGCGGAACCCGGTAGGAGTCCAGGTTGGCCAGCACGAGCCACTGTTGCCCAGCGTTGGCGGAGGCGTTGAGCAGGTGCTCGTTGCTGAGGGGGCCCGGCGGAAGGGCTGCCCAGGGCGCCTCCACGGCGGAGCCGCAGATTTGGCGGGGAAAGGAAGCACGGAGCCAGCCCAGACGACGGCGCAGCAGCGCCCGCTCCTCCTCCGGCGCGCCCCAGGTGTGGTACTCGCGCACCGTCCAGCCTGCCCTGAGGCAGGCCTCGAGGCCCGTGGCGGCAGAGGTGCCGCACTCGACCACCACCAGCCCGTCGGTGAACGCCCGCTCCAAGAAATGGTGGGAGAGCAGGCTGGTGTCGAGGGAAACCGTGGTGCCGTTGCCCGTGCGGCGAGGCCGAGGGCTGGGCAGGGGAAGCGCGCGCAGCGCGTCCCTGGCTTCACGTACGATGCGGTTGGCTATAACGTTGGCTAGCCGGGTCTGCAGCTGCGCAGCAGTGCAGTCCGGGTCTGATGGTCTCTCAATGGCGTCAGAGGCCGTGCCGTTGCCGCCAGCCAGCAGCTCATCGGGAGAGAGCGTGAGGGCGGAGCCCTGCCCCGTCACGGCTGCCAGGATGGAGAAGTCCTCCCGGGCGCGCTGCGCCAGGGCTTGGACAGCTGACATGAGAACGGTGGGCTGCGCCGCAGGCGTGACGGTGGGATACGGGACCAGCTTGGGCACCGGCGGCCGAGGGTCAGAGTCCTCGTCCATCCGCGCGCCCGAGCCGTCAGCGCTCGAAGGCATGGGCGAGCGGCTGAGGGTGTCAGCGTTGTGGTGCAGCTTGCCGGGGCGATGCGCCACGTTAAAATCGTATTCTTGCATGAGGAGGGCCCAGCGCGCGTACTGCCCCACTAGGTTTTGATTCTCCATTAGCCAAAGCAGCGGCGCGTGGTCGGTCACCAAGGTGAAGCGCCAGCCTAGCAGGTAGGGGCGTAACATCTTCATTGCCCAGCAGGCCGCCAGCATCTCACCCTTGTACGACGTGTAGTTGCGCTCATGCTGGTTGAGGGAGCGGGAGATGCAGGCGCACATGTACTCGTTGCCATCATCGTCCAGCTGACCCAGCACGGCGCTGATGCCCACGTTGGAGAAGTCCGTATGGAGGATAAGCTCACGGTTGGGGTCAGGGTTGCGCAGCAGGCGGTTGTTGGTGGCAAATTCGGCCTTGAGCCGATCCAGCACCTCCTGGTGCTTGGGCTGCCAGGTCTCGGGGCCCCAGACCACGCCCTTCTTGGTCAGCTCGTAGAGGGGGCTGGCAATGCAGGCGAAGTCAGGGATGTAACAACGGTAGTAGTTGCACATGCCGAGGAGAGACTGGAGCTCGGTGAGAGAGCGAGGGGGCTGGATGGCTTGGATAGCTGCTATCTTAGCCTGGACTGGGCGAAGCCCGTCCGCGCTGATCATGTGTCCCAAGAACTCTATCTTGTCAGCCGCCACCACGGTTTTGTCCGGGTGCAGCTTGATGTTGATGTCGGCGAGCATGGCAAGAAACCGAGCCAGATTTTGCTCATGCTCCTCCGCTGTACTGCCTGTTACTGCTGCGTCGTCCACAAAGATATGTACTACGTCCTGCAGGCCGTACTGCCGTACGTGATGACTGAGCACTCGCTGCCAAGCTGCCGTAGCATTGACTGCCCCGTACATCAGGCGCTTGTAGCGATAGAGCGTGTTGCACCACCAGAAGGAGGTCTTGTCGCGGTCCTCCTCGGCCAGGGGCAGCTGATTGAAGGCCGCTCGGCAGTCACACTTCGTGATGAACTTGGCACCCAAGATCCGCGCGAACAGCTCCTCTGGCGCCGGGGGACGGAAGTAGTCACGCACGCTCGCTGCATTGACCCTCCGGGCGTCGGCGCAGTACCTTTTATCGCCTGAAGCATAGGTGCCGTCTAGCCCTTTCTTCCCAGGCATGGTGACGTTCATCGCGTACTTGGTCGAGTTGGAGGGCTCGATGATGTCGGCCTCCAGCAGCTCTCGACACTTGGCGTCTTCGACGGCGCGCTCAGCAGCAGAGTGACGGCGGGGGGCCTCGAAGATCGGGTTGTCATGCTTGAGCTCGATCTTGACTGGACCCAAGTCCCCTCGGTAGCAGCCGATGTCCTTGAGGCTGCGGGCGAAGAGGTGGTCGTACTTCTGCATGAGGGCCTTGATGCTGTCCCGTTCAGCCTCGGTCATGTCCGGGCGAATGCAGAGGGTGTAGCCAGCCGCTTGCTTAACGAAGGTGGAGTCCTCGGGCGGGGCCCGAGTGCCGTCAGGCGTGGTGACGTTGGCCGGAGAGGCCTCAGCGGCGAGGGCAGCCGTCAGCGGAGCCGCGGGGCTGGGGGCCGCAGACCCGCCAGGCGGCGCTGCCACCGGCGGTGTCGATTGGGGGCGGAGGCGCACGCGATGCATGGCCTCCTCCAGGGAGCTGTTGGCGGGTGAGAGCTCCAGCTGAGCCCAGCTGGGAGCCGCCCACTGCCCCCCCTGCTGGTAAGCCGGGTGGGGCACGCAGTGCGGGGCAGCGTCAGCGAGACGCCAGCAGCTGAGCAGCACCAGGCAGGTGAGGGCGAAGGTGAACGTCTTGAACGTGTTGAGGCGCCAGCGGTGCGGAGACGCTGAGCTGGTGTTGGTGGGCGGCACCATCAGCTTGGGCTTGGCGGGCTTGGCGCCTGCCGTCGCCGCCCAGCGCTCCGCGCGGCGCCGTAGGAACTCACGCTTGGCCATGGTGCGGTACTCCTCCCTTGTCCGGTCTATTTCTATCTGTGCCAGAGCGCGCCGCTCCTGCTGGCGGCGCAGCTCCCTGCGCGCATGGCGTCGCAGCCGCCGGTCCAGGCTGCGCGTCACATGCCGCAGCATCATACGGCCAAGCTGGTGCTGCAGAGCGTCGAGCTTGGCCGCGTAGGCAGCCAGCTCGTCGTCCAGCTCGCCCTCCTCGCCCCCGCTAGTCGAGCCAAAGTCATCGTACTCGCTGTCGGTGGAGCAGGCCCCGTAGGTATCGAGGAAGGGCACCGGGCCGTAGATGGGGCTGTTGGCGATTAGGCGTGACAGGGCACGGGCCCCGTGCCTGCGAGGGATGGAGAGGGCATAGTCGTCCTCGCTGGAGCAGAAGGTGCGTCCGTCCAGATCATACAGCAGGTGCACGACACGAGCGAGGCTCAGGCCATACGTCTTGGGCCGTACGGTGCAGTACCCGTTGTGCCAGGGAGAAGGTACCGCTCCCCCAGCGTTGCCGGGAGAGGGTGACTCACCGTCGCCGTCGACCTGGCTCATGACGATGCGGTCGTGGAAGTCCGTGGCCTTCTCTCGCTTGCGGTAGCGGCCCAAGGGCACCCTGTCGCCGTCCGGAGTCAGGAAGGTGCCGTCCGGCATGTAGAGCCGTGGCCCCGGGTTGCCGCAGGACTTGGAGCAGAGCGTCACGGGAAGGGCCAGCTTCTGCTGAAGAGAGAGGTGGTGGGCCTTGGTGCCGGTCGGCAGGGCGGAGCCCGATGAGGCCGGGGGCGCCGAGGGGCCTGCAGGGAGCGGAGCCGCTGCGCAGCTTGAGGGTGCCGAGGCCGAGCCGCCGCCAGCTCCACCAGCGCTGGCGTCGTCATCGGGGCGCCGGGGCTGGGGGCCAGAGCAGGGGCTCGTGACGTCCGGCGCCTCCTCTTCCTCCTCCTCCTCGTCTATCACGATCTCGTCACGTGGGGGAAACGGCCTGCCAGCCGCGCGCTCCTCCGCCTCGCAGGCGTCGAAGACCTCGTTCAGCTGTTGGAGCAGGGCCTCGGTGGGCAGGTGCTTGGTCGCCGCCCACCGCTTCACGTCCACCTGGAGCTCGTAGCCGCCGCGCTCGGTGCGGACGAGCTTGCCCAGGGGACCCAGCTGCTCACCCTGTGTCGGCGCGGGGCGCTTGGTGCTGTCGCTCCGGGGCCGCTCCTCAGGCTCAGGGGCAGGGGGCAGCACCAGCGCAGGTGCGGGTGGAGCCGTGGGCGCCACCGCCGATGATGGGCTCGGGCCAGCTCCAGCGTCGCGCAGTTCCTTGGCCTTGGTTGCCTGGAGCTCGGTAGCAGCGTCGGCCCAGCGCTGGGGCATGTCTCGGGCCCGCGCTTGGAGGGCAGCGGACGGAGGGACCTTCGGCGGGGTCAGGTCCGGGCTGTTGGCGCGGCTGCTTGACGGGCGCGGCAGCAGGCGTCGCTGGCCAGGCTGCTCGGGCACTGGGGTCAGAACCTCCTCGTCCTCTCCGCTGGCGGTGTCAGCGTCGGCGTGCTCCGCCTGACCTGGCTGGTTGTTGTCGTCGTCCTCCCCCCCCCTGCCGGGGCTCGGCGTGAGTGCGCAGAAGCGGATGTCGCCGGGGCAGTAGACGTTGGTGAGGCGCAGGGTCGTGGCCCAGGTGTCCTCATTGGGCAGCTGGTGCGTGAGCTGCAGGGTGTCGCCAGCGCGGCCGTACGAGCGTACGGCGTTGAACTGGACGTTGAAGTCACGCCCCAGCACCACGCCGTAGGGTAGGTCGTCCAGGCCCAGCACGGGGATGGGCGGCAGGGCAAGGGAGATGGAGCGCATGTAGCTGGCGCCGGTGCGCTCGGTAACGTGGCCATTGACGAGGAGCCGAGCGCCGTGCAGGGTGTACTCGTAGCCGTAGAGCCCTCGGTTGCCGATGGCGCCGCGGAGGGGCCGAGGCTCGTGGTGCCGCAGCCCATCTCCCTCCACGGTGGTGGGGAAGGTTCGCGCCACGTCGAGCCGCAGCAGCAGCGGGATGCCGGTGAGGCCGTCCTCGTCACTGAAGGTTGCTGGTGAGCTGACGTGGTCCACGCAGACGATCTGGATCTTGCAGAAG
The DNA here is from genome assembly GCA_016858145.1 of Edaphochlamys debaryana. NCBI lineage: Eukaryota > Viridiplantae > Chlorophyta > Chlorophyceae > Chlamydomonadales > Edaphochlamys > Edaphochlamys debaryana. The sequence goes on along the minus strand of JAEHOE010000177.1, from coordinate 117,109 downwards.
CCGCCAGAGGTCCAGCGGTAGCCCTCGTTGTCGCCCATCAGCAGCCCCGTGCCGGTGTTGTTGCGCGGGGTGGGCGGCGGAAGCTGGTCTGCCGCCAGGAAGGCACAGACCCAGGGCTCCCCTACGCTGCTCGGATTCTCCTCGTACACCGTGCGCGCCACTGACCACTGGACGTCGCCCACCGTGAGCACTTGCGTGGCTCGCACCATGCTGACCACTTGCCTGGGGCTGCCCACCGACTGCGGCTCGGCGACGGCCGGCCGCAGCCCTTGGGCCGGTGCCTGACTTGGCGGTTGGAGCGGTGGCGGCGGCGGCGGCGGCGGCGGCTCCACTCGCTGCGGCTGCATGGGGGCTGCCCGAGAGGTGTCACGTGCCGCCACGGTGGCGAAGACCGTCGTCGAGTAGTCCATGAGGTTGGCTGGTGCCGGCTGCACATCAAGGGCGAGGCCCGGGTGCATGCAGAGGGCGCGGCCCGTCTGCACAGCAGGCGCAGCCACGGGCGGTGGCGGCGGCGCCGTCTGGAGCGCTGGCTGAGTTGTCTGAGCCGTCACGAGCAGCTGTGGGGCAGCCCAAGCCGGCAGGACAGCGGGACGCAGACCCGGCGGCAGGTAGGGTGGCGCAAGGGGACCAGCGGGTGCCTCATCTCCCCCGGCGCCGGCTTGGAGACGGTGCAGCCCTTCCGCCAGCGCCCGGGCCAGCAGGTCCTGCCGTGCGAGCTCCTCGTCCGAGGGTATCAGGCGGGGGCTGCCGTCAGGGAGGTAGAGGCCCCAGTCCACCCTCAGGCCCTGCTCACCGAGAGCGAGGAAGAGCAGTTGGCACCAGACCGGGTGCCGGTGCCAGAACACGGCGTGCGCGTTCAGCTGCTGGGCGTGATAGGGCGAGCGCCCGTGGGGAGCTTGCACCTGAGCCCGAATCTCCTCGTGCCAGCGGCAGGTGTTGATCAGGTGCTGGGCATCGCGCTGCAGTGACTCATCCAGCGTCAGGGGGTCTTGCACCGGGTCCCACTCGAGCAGCTCAGACTCGAGGATGGGCTGGCTGTAGCCCTGGATGCCGAAGGTCAGCGCCACGTCCCTCGTCATCTGCAGGAGTGTGGGACCGCCCAACAGCGCCCAGATCTTGCACTTGTCCAGGCTGTGGTCCTTCTTGGCTGCGTATGACACAGTCTCCAGGCCGGGGTAGCGGGCGAGCGCCCGGTAGTCTGGGTGACTGGCCAGCTCCGAGATCAGGGTGCAGCAGGTGCATGGGACGCGTGACCCTGAGAGCTTGGAGGGAAGCTCCTTGGTGTGCCGTGGCCGCGGGACGGCGCCCGACGAGCCCGGACCAGGACCGCCGTGCCCTCGGTCCCTCGAGCGGTCGCGGTCGTGGTCCTTGCCCTGATCCTTGCGTCGGTCGTTGTCGGGCTCCTTGTCGCCGCGCGACGGGGAGCGGGAGCGTCTCTGCTCCGAGCCGCGCTGATCTCCACGGTAGCCCCGGTCGTAGTAAGGATCTCGTGGGCCCAGCCGTAGTACGGGCGGGCCCCCGACAGGCGTGGCCTGAGGGGGCGGCATGGGAGACCACGCGATGTGGCGTCGTGCTGCGGGGTTCACTGCAGGCGCTGCCTGGGGGCCCTGCGGGGGCACCCGTGCGGAGGGGCCCTTGGGCGCGGGTGCCGGTGGCGTTACGAGAGCGTTGGGCTGCGGAGGCGGTGGCTGCGGAGAGCGCTCCACAGCCAGCGCTGGCGGTAGCGGAGGCGAGGGCTCCGGCACTGGCGAGGGCGGCAGCGGAGGCGAGAGCGGGGGCAGCGGCGACAGCGGCTCCATGGGGACGCTGCCGTCGTCGTTCACCAGGTACTCGTCCAGCTCACCGTCCTCATCCGCCTGGGCAATCAGCTCGTCCTCATTGAGCGGCACCGGGTCGGCATAGATGATGAGTGCCTTGCGCTCCTCCTCGTGCAGGTACCGCTTGTACTGCTCCGCGTAGGACGGCTCCGGCGTGCTCCAGATCCTGACTGTGCTGTCCCCGGAGGCGTAGAGCTCAGAGGCCGCGGAGTCAGCCAGGGTTTTGAACAGCTGCTTGGGCAGGAACGGGACCTTGCGGTTGCAGTCCTTGGTCTTGACCTCACGTGCCGCCGTCTCGCTTGCCGGCAGCTGCACGGTGGCGTAGCAGGCCCGCAGCGCTGCCGCGGCCTGACCCAGCTCGGCGGGGGCCGGGATCAGCTTGACGTAGCCGCCCAGGGACGCGTCACCTCGGTAGAAGCCCAGCCTGAACTTGAGGTGTGGGCTCGGGAAGTAGTCCAGCACCATGCCGTGCAGCCAGAAGAAGTGCACGCCCCACAGGACCTTGAAGAGCCCCTCGGCAGCTGAGTCACGCACCACCAGGAACTCGCCTTCAAAGGTGGTCTCCTGGGGCGTGCCGGGGTTGAGCGTGGTGCGGATGGTGACGATGCCGAGCGGCCGGCTGCGCTGCTCGAGCGAGCGCACGCCAGCGTCGCAAGGGCGGATGGTCAGCCCCAGCTCCTTGACCAGGCTCTCGACCACCAGGCCCCACGGGTTGCAGGCGCAGTCGGGCGCCACGCCGGAGGGGTAGACTAGACCACCGTCGGCCGTGTGGAAGGCCACGCCCTGCTTGGGGTCGCCGTTGTCAACGTAGTGCAGCGAGGCGCAGTCCTTGCTCTGCAGGTGCCGGTTGATGGCCTCCGTGTCGCCCGTTGGCACAGCGGAGCCGGGCGGCGTGGTGGAGCCGGCGCTTGCAGCCGTGGACGAGCAGGCGAAGGTGGCGTTGGGGGCGGTGTCCGTGGGCGAAGGCCTGATCTGGGCCTTGACCACGTTCATCAAGTCGCCGATCGCCGTCAGGATCGTCGTACCTGTCGCCCCGCTGACCCGCACGCTGCAGCTGCCATCCAGGTAGATCTGGATCGAGCAGTACTCTACGAGCGGGACGCGGATAGAGCTGGGCAGCGACGCCGCCTGGCTCTGGCGGAAGCCGGCGGGCATGGGCTCACGCGCGGTGTTGAGCGCCACAGCCGGGATGGGCCACTGGAGCCCGGTCCGCGCCGGTGCCGCTGTCTGCACGCTGGTGCCCAGGCTGCTCATACCCCCCCCCAGCTTGGAGACAGAGGCAGAGCTGCTGGTGGCGAGGACCGTGGCGCCTGCAGTGCTGTCAACACGCGTGATGAACGTGCCGAACGGCTGCTGCGCCACCAAGAGCGTGTCCGTGGCGAGCGCCGAGGACGTGCTGGGGGCGTAGCTGGGCGGCGGCGGGTAGGCGTACGGCGGCGCGCCGTGGCCCATGAGCCAACCGTGGGACTGGGCGCTCACGTGCGAGGGCGGCGGCGTGCCACGGTAGGAGGCAGCGGAGGCGAAGGCCGCAGCGTGCTGGCCGGCCGAGGGCGCAGGCAGCTGCTGCGGGCCGTGGCCGCCATAGGCGCTGGGCGGGTAGCCGTACATGGGCGGCGGCTGCGCGTACGGGTAGGGCGCGTAACCATACGGCGCGTGGAAGGCAACCGGCGGCGCTGCCGCCGGGGCCTGGGACGCCGGGGAGTCGGTCTTGGCCGCGTAGGCGTTGACCCTGCCCTTGCCGCGGTTGTTGTCCTTGGCCTTGACGTACTCCTGCTTGCTGCCGCCCTGCGGCTTGCCGCCCTGCTGGTAGCCACCCTGCTGCTGCTGCTGCTGCGGTGCGGCGAACTGCGGGTTCTGCCGGAGCAGTTTCTCCCAGGCCTGGCCCATGTCGACCGAGGCCGGGTACCCTTGCAGGGCCGTCGGGTTGCCCGCCTTGGCGTTCTCGGAGCAGAAATCCAGCGAGTGGGACTTGGCGCGGGGGCCTTTGACGCAGGCATGGTAGGTGCAGGGACCCTTGGAGCCGGTGACCGGGCCGGGCGCCTCCTTGGGCCAGCGCTGGCGCATCTTGCCCGCCGGCGACTGCAGCTGCTGCTGGTTGCCGAACGGGCGGTTGCCGTTGTTGGGCCCGTGGATGGCGAGCGCCATGCTGTCGAGCTGTGCCGAGAGCCGGGCGAAGTCCGAGTGGCTGGCAGCCGTGGACTCGCCCACGGGCCCGGCAGCGGTCGCCAGGGCCCTGACCTTCTTGGGCGCCAGCCGGTCCACCTCGGCCTGGTCCGAGCGGAAGCAGACGTAAACGTTCTGGCACTCCGATATGCACCACTCCACGTCCCAGGCGGTGGGGTCGTCGTCGGCCTTGCCCCAGTAGCCGAGCTTGATGTGCTCGTTCATCACCGCCGCCTTAACCCAGTGGGACTTGACGACGGCGAGAAGCCAGCGCTCGGTGCGGGTGCGCCGAGGGTAGGTGACCAGGCTCAGGACGCTGACGATGGCCAGGTAGCGGGAGCCGGCGGCGGTGGGGTCCTCCGTGGTCCAGATCTCGAACTTCTCGTAGTCCGCCTTGGCGTCGGGGTCGTCCCGGCCATAGTCCTCGCGGAGCAGGGCGATGACGTAGTCCATGGCGTCGAGCAGCCCGGGCGGCAGCGCCTGGCCCACGTAGTCCGGCAGCGGTACGGGCTGCGGGTTCATGGCGGCGATGGCCGCATCGAACTCCACCCGGTGCCTCAGCAGGCGCGGCAGGCCCTTGGTGTTGACCCAGTGCTGCGTGACCGTGAAAAGCCGCACCGAGCCGTCAGGCCCCTGGCCGCCGGCGATGCCAGCTAGCCAGAGCCGGCAGAGCTTGCACGTGTTGTCGCCACGTGACGTCATCTCCCAACCCAGGCGCCACGAGTGGGTCGCTGCGAGGAAGGCAGGGAGAGACTTGTTGATGCTATCGAAGACAGGGACATGCTTGTTTGACATCTCGTCTTCCGAGTCTGGGTCAGGCGCCGCCTGCCCAGCCTGCACGGCTTGAGGTGCCGGGGCTAGCGGTAGCAGCGGCTGCGCGAAGACGGGAGCAAAATTGCGAGCTAAGGCCAAGGGCGTAGCCCAGGACTCGCGGCTGGAGAACGGCGACTGACGGACGCCGTGCGGAGACGCGCTCCGAGTAGATTGTCGACAGGGTAGCACAGAGACTGCTTCGACTGGCAGTAGAGAAGGCAAGGCATGCAACAACTCTGACGTTACAGGTCTCAGTACGCATGAAGCGGCGTATGAAGCGGTGCTCCCGTCTTAACGAGACGGGAGCTGAGCGCTAGCCTATCCTCACCGCGGGCGGAATGAGGCTGCCGTACAGCATGCATGCTGTACCATACAAGTGCATGGTGCACACACAGGTCGTTCTCCCTTGTCAACCTCCACACCTCCCAGCAACCACCGAACTCCTACGATAGTGTGGCAGCGACGATACTGTGCTCTGTCAATCCTTCGATTCCTTCCTGATCCCTTTACAGTTAGCTGCCTGCCGTATCTGTCGCCCTTGACGCCAAACCGGCCTCCGAAGTATATCCACGGCGCAAGCCATATGGCACCTTCGGCGCTTGGGCCGCGAGAGGCTGTGAAAGCTTGACGTGGGGGTCGGGGGGGCCACGACAACCTAAGCCACCTAAGGGCGGTTGGAAAGGAAACTTACCCGGCGACAGTCACACATGTGCATGCTTGCTGGTCGCGTAGTAATAGATAGGAATGCATGCGGGCGAGGCGCGCCTCGCGTGTGCATTACGCGCATGTCGGGTCGGGGGGTGCCGCACTGTCTACCTGAGCCCGTCAGACTAAGAATTGAGTGACCGGCATTAAGATGCCTGTGCTTTGGGGGTGTTCAGCATCAAGAGGGGCCATCACCGAGAAAGCGTATGACACTTGGGCACCTGGGCACCGGTATGGCCGACCGGCAGCAGTACGCCCCCTGACGAAGGCTGCAACTTCTTCTACGCACGCGCGTCTGGCGAGGTGTGTGCACAGACCTGTCCCGAAACTGCGAGCGAGTGGAACGGTGCAGGGTCGGTGTAGACCCAGGAGCTTGAGTGTCGCCTCCAACAGGCTGGCCCTCGGCATACGTATACACACTAGCTGACCGGAAACTAGCATACCCGCGATAACTTAGCGTGTCTTCGTCTTGGAAGTCGCCGAGCATCCCGACCAGCGCGTAAACTGCGGCCTTGCGACTCCAGGTCCGCGCGCCAGCCCATTGCAGGCCATTTGCTATCTCCTTTAATAGAGCAACGGTCAGCCCTCCGCAGCGGGAGTCTTGCACCTCAGTGCGAACGTCGGGCGTGTTCTCAACGTTTGCCAGGAGCCGCTCTCAACGCTACAAAACGAGGTAGGCTACTGCTGCAGCACGGCTGCGACGTGGAATTGTGGACGACCGTCTCCTCCACTCCACTTGTCGTGTCAGTCAGTTTTGCCGCGTCTTGCCGCGGCCGCGTGTTGCTCCAGCGCCAGTCATCTAGTACAAGCTGTAACAATGCTGCTGCTGCCACTCTTGCTGATGCAGAGGCGCGGTGCTTACTTTGGCCGCGCGCGCCCGAGAAGCCGCAACAGGCTCGCGGCTCTGGCCAGAGCGGACAGGCCTGACGCTGTGCAGACGTCAATCTATTCGCGTCATTGACGCGCTCCCAGCGACTTGCTTGGGCTATGGATCCTGGTCCGTCCGGCGGGCACGCCACTCGAGCAGAACAGCCCACCCTGCACTCTAGTGCACTCCGCGGCCTTCCCGAGCCGCAGCCCGAGCTCAGCGCCAGCAACGGCAGCATCACAGGGAGCGCGCGGGCAGACGGGCAGCGACACGAAATGGACGACGCAGCCTCGAATGCGGCAGGGGCACCCGTAGCTGCACCGCCGCTGCACCCCGCACAGGAGGCCGACGCAGCACACCCGCAGCCCGCGGGGCCCGGGCAGCCGCAACCCGGGGCCCCGGCTCCGCAGGGCTGGCCCCAGCAGCCACAGCCCATGCAACACGATCCGTGGGAGCACGAGCAGGGGCCGTGGGACGAGCAGCCGCAGCCGTGGCCGCAGGCGCAGCCGGGCGCTTGGGGGCAGCAGGTGGAGCCGGAGCCTTGGCACCCTCAGCAGCCGCAGCAGGTCCTGTGGGTGCAGATCGAGGGGCACTGGCACCCCGCCTCGGCCGAGATCCTCTTCGCACACCCGGAGCTGCTGGACACGCTCCCACCGGAGCTGTGGGGCCATCTGCCCCCCGAGGTCTTGGCCCACCTCCCCCAGCTGGCCCCGGCCTGGCCGCACGCGTGGGCGGGGCAGGGCGCGCCGGCGGCCCCGGGGCAAGGGGCGCCCGCACCCGCACCGGCTCCGGCGCGGCCCGCCGAGAGCGAGTGCAGCAGCGTGCGGCGGCCGAACAAGCGGCGGCCCGCGTCCCCGTCCAACAGCTCCGCCTCCTCAGTGCCCGTGTCCCGGCGCGCGCCGGCCATGGAGCGATGCAAGCGGCACATGCGCAATCTGGAGGCGTACGTACGGCAGATCAGCGGCGGCGTGGACAAGCGCGGGCGGAGCGTGATGGACGCGTCCACGCCCCTGCCGCCGCTGCGCCAGCCGCCCCCCAACGACGAGGAGATAGTGGCCGCGCCGGCGGCGGCGCTGCCGCGCTGGCCGCCGCGGAAGCCGGGCGAGGCTGCGGAGGGCCCACGGACATACCCCGGGCCCGACAGCGCCGCCTTTGCCGCCGTCATGTCGGAGCTCGTGACTCCAGAGCAGCAGCAGAAGCAGAGGAGGCTCGTGGAGGAGCTCAGCCGCATGTGATGAGCGTTTGGGCGGAGCTGCAGGGGCGGGGGCGGGGGGGGAGCAGCTGCGCTCTGGGCGGGGAGCAGGATGCGCTGCGGGGGCCTTGACGAAAGACGCATGGTCATGGTCCCGCGCTGAGCGCCAGGGCGCGGGATGGCGCAGCTGACTCGTTGATTCGGGAAACAAGGAGCGGCAGGTTTTGACTGTAGGATTTAAGGCACTTCTATTGCAGCATAGGTGTAGGTGGTGCAGAAGGACTGGTTGCGGCTGTGTTGTCCTGGTGGGTGATTTTTGGGCTGGGGCTGGTCGTTTGGTTAGCAGTACCGGGGGGCGGTTTGTCTGCGTGTTACTACTTATACAGATAAGAACTGTCGGGCTTGCTTCATCCATGGTGAATGCCGGTGGTGGCTGCCTGTGACTGCGCGCTGCGCCAGAGCACAGCGCGCGTGCTGTTGCTGACCTGTCGTCGTAGGGCATTACCTGTCACGGTGGCCAGCGAAGGGGCAGTCCTGGGGTCAGGCGGCGTTTGGGCCAAGACCTCGATGCCAGGCTGTTTTGGGGGGGGAGGATGGCGTGGGGACTGAGGGGCCCCAACCGATTTGTTAACCGCTAAGGTTTGTTACTACGGTCGAGCATGAGTATGGTTCAGGCCGTGGGTATGGTCCGCTGAAAGATGGGTCCATGTCCCGACTGGGTACTGCGCGGTGGTTTGGACCAAGATGGGGCGCGAGCTCGTGCGTAGATACGGAGGCAGGTTGAATGGTGCTGAATAGGTGTCTGTGCTGATGGGGGCACTGCTCACAGCAAGATCATTGACACTTTGGTGTCGGTCGTATTTATGGGCTGGGGCACGCTTGCTTCGCAGCATTGCTCGTTTCATGAACGGACGGGGCCGCATGCACTTGCACGAGGGTCTTGCAAGAGAGCTTGTGGTGCATAGAGGGCATAGCATGAGCAGCCAGAGGGCCCACGGCGTTGCCTACACAGAACCCCTGGCTTGCCAGTCTGCAACCTGTGAGGTTCGATCCGCATCACCGGTATCACAGCATGTGCCCCAAGGTGACATGCAACCTTGGCCGGACCACCAGCCTCGACACGCGGTGGCACGGGCCCCGCAACCTGAGACCAGCTCTCGAGCTCTGGGCCTCTGGCCAATGCCTGCGTTCGCGTGGACCACAGTCCGTGCCTCGATCGTGAGGAAAGGGCAGGCAAAGAGCAGGACGATGGCACTTGCAGCGGACACCGTGTCGACCGGGAGAGGACGTCTCCGCCAGGGTACGTGTAACAGTGCGTGACCGGCACAGCACTCGGCAGGCGGGGGGGAGTAACTCCGCTGGTGCCTAGGGTGAAGCCCCCCTGAAGCTGTAGCAGCGTTGCTATCTTGTTGTGGACCAGGCAAGGCACTTGCCGTGAGGGCTGGGACAGGCGTCAACAAGGGTGAAGAACAGGGGCGCCAGGCAAGCGAGTGCGCAAGGGCACGGCCCGGGGAACCAGTCGCCTGCTGCCCAGGGCATGGCAACAATGACAAGGGTGGCTGCCCGAAGGTACGGAAAGGGCTGAGCCCCCGGGCTGAGCCCCGTTGTCCCCCCAGTAGTGCAGGACATGAGCTGCCGGCTACAAGCGGCCGACGCCAAGGCCTCGCCTCGGGCACCGCGCCCCCCCCCCTACGAGCCCTCCCACAGGTCGTCTCCTCGCCTGCGTAGTCTGCGGAAAACGCCCTACGCCACACGACAACCAAGCGCTTCGCCTTCGTTGATGTTCTTCTACCGCCCCCCTACCCGCAGGCCGAAGACCCCTGCAAGCTCCCCACAGGTCTGCGTAGTCTGCGTAACACGCCCTACGCCACAACCAAGCGCTTCGCTTCGTTGATTTCTTCTAACCCCTGCAAGCCCAACTGCACCCGCCCACCCCTGCCTAGCTCGTAGCTACCTAAATGCCCCACCAACAACACGGTCCGGGACTCATTCATCTAAAGCAGGGCGGTTCTTCGACGCCTTGGCCGCTAGATGGCTTTGCGGCCAGACTTGGCTTTGCTGCGGTACCAGCTACCGGCTAGTGGCCCCGTGCCAAGGGCTCCCAACAGCCGCCGTTCGGCCCTCATGGCCAAGCGTCACTGGATCCACCATATCAGCTGCACCTGCCTGACCATGGGGCACGCCGGTCGCGGAGCTTGACGCACAGTACACATGGATGGTTTCGCCGGAGGCCGGCTTGTAGCGAGCTCCGTGCTGTACGCACTCCTGTCTGCTGTAGGGCTAGTGCTTAATGCGATAATCGAGGCAGGGTCAAATGCATTCCTCATTAGTGAGTCCAGTGTGGTGGCGAGTGTCCTACACAAATGTCAGATCTTCTGCTCTCAGCATAGAGCTTGCATGGCATGTACACACAAGCAGTCCCTAACAGTATCCTGCGAGAAGCGCAATGTGTCCCACTCACTCGCCCTCAACGTGCGACGGCACTTAAGCGCCGAACGCCACATGCCCCGCCTTTATGCAAACTGCTGGCTAGGTTGCAGCAGCCTGCTGCTGCTGCTGTTGCTGCTGCTGGTCGAGTTGCGTGGTACCGCAGCACTGGCAGCGCTTGTAAACAACGCCCTGGACTTCGCGAAGGCCCTGAGTGACGCTGCAAGGGGCTCATATGACGAGATTGTGATTGCGGGAGACTTGAGGCTGACAGACGATTCGTTTCGAGGCCTCCCCCTGCCAATCCTCGTGTCGTCGCGTATCCTCATCCGCGGCATCTATGAGGAGGCGGAGCGCTGGGTGGTCTTGGACTTCAATGCGGCCGAGGTGGTGGGCAAGGTGCGTTGGGTGTCGAGGCTGGGGCCCGTACGGCGCACGCCTGCGCACGAAACCCAGCTGTTGCCGCTTCGTGGCTCAATGCTGCCTGAAGCGTCTGGGACTTGGCCGTGTAGGACGGCTGGGTCCCGAACTTTTGCCCAGCTTCCGTCCGAAGGGGGTAAAAGAGAACAACTTGGCGCAGAGCCGCATCGCTTCCCTCGGGGGCATTCTGCCCCTCTCTACTGGTGGGAGCGGAGACCCGCACCAGGGGCCTGTCAACCTCTTTGATCTCAACCTCGCTAAGCCGTTTCCAGAGGCTACCGGTAGGTTCAGGAGAGTACTCAGACCAAGGATCCGTGGTGCGTGGTCCACCTGGCTTATTGCGACGTGGCGGTTGACGTGAGGTTTAGGAAAGAAGGAGCCTCACATGCCAAGCTCCCTCCCATACCCTTGCGTCGAACCCCACGTCCCTCAACGGCTTGTGACTGGCGATACCACTGGCCCAAAGATGGCTATCCCCGGAGCTCGGACTCACAGCCCAGCGTCACGTGACATCTGTCGGCACGTGCATACCGAGCCTGAGACTGCCCTTGTGCTCCTGTCGGCACGTGCATACCGAGCCTGAGACTGCCCTTGTGGCCCCAACGCCGCCACCAAGGTGCTGGGGACCACGGCAAACAGCCCCTGCCCGACGCTGAACATGATAACGGGGGCACTCCTTCATCTCCCCCGGGTTGAGTTGATCAAGAGCCCCGCGGTGGGGCCGTGGGTACACAGCGCGCCAGTATGGGGAAATCCGGCCCTCAGACCCGCAGCAGCGGGCCGTGGGGGGCTGGAAAGCATGTATGCGGACCTGATGGGTATCAATGAATTGAGGACTGTTGGCCAACTAGTAAGAGCCTATAGGGCAGGGGCGGGAGCAAGGGCGGGGCTCAGTGGAGCCCAGGGGGGCAGGCTGCCACCGATGGCTAGGAGCGAGTGCTCAAGGAAGGTGAAAGAGAACATCGTAGTTGGTCTGTGGGGACGAGGGGGGTATGAGTCTCTACCCGCAGCGCTACGCAATGGCCCTGCGCTCCTAGGGAGGATCGATAGCTTGATGGGCCATATTCCCGTACCGTGGGTGCAAGCAGCAACGGAGGTGGAAGAGAACCCGGACTTGGCCTGCCCAGAGGAGGAGGCATGGAAAGAACTCTTGGGATGCATAGGTTGGCGGATCGGACAGACGCTTGTGTCAGCGGCTAGGCTGTCGGTGAGCTTGGCCACGGCCCTGCAGATGGAGCCCGCTTTTGAGTATGTGAAAGGCAAGCATTTGAATTTTGTGGCAGAGGCGCTGAGTGGTGGGGTAGGGGACGAGTCAGACCTGTTGGACCTACAAGCCACCTTGCGCAGGCTGTGGGCCCTGCGCTGGGAGAACGTGTGGAAGGAAGCTTTCTGGCGCTTGGCGCTCAACGGCTTTACTGGCTTTTCGGCACATGAAGGAACGGCCACGTGCCCATGTGAGATTGCGATGCACGGAGGGGACAGATTGCACCACTTTTGGAAATGCTACTTGGCTGAGGGCCTGGTTGATGAGATGTGCGCGTGTCTAGGGGGCGAGCAGGGCATGCCATGGACCTGGCCACTTCGCCGGTTCAATCTTTGGCTGGCTCGACCAACGGAGGGAGTTGACCAGAGAGTGTGGGATGTGGTGTGTCTTGCAGCCACGACAGCCATGGAGAAGGGACGCCGATATCTATACGCGACAAGGGAGAATGGGAATCGCCTCGGGGTGCTGAACCGTGGACGTGTGTTGGTGTCAGCTGAGTTTTGGGGAGCGCTTCACTCTTTTGCTGCGCTCAGGCCACCAAGTGGCTGGGAGACAATACCGGCGGACCACCCTTTCCTGCGAGTCTCAGGTGGCAGATTGACTGTGCAGGAGCCCCCAGGCGTCCTGGCCTTGATTGACGATGATTAAAGGCACAGCGGAATTAGTGGAATAGTACTGAGGGGGGCTCTACGGGCCCGACCCTAGCAACGTGGTGTGACGACCGAAAGTCAGTCACGTTGCGTGGGTGTCGGTGTGCAGGTGGCACACCCAGTAGGTGGCGCTCTCGCTCAACCCCTCCCCTTCTGGAGGCGGTTCCTGCTGTAACCATCGCATCCTCCCTCCCAATGCTGTCTCTGTCCCCGCCCGCCCGCCCCGCCGTACAGGTGAGGCTCCTCACGGGCGCCATCATCACGTGCACACACGTCATCATCACCAACTTCCGCGTCGGGCCCCACTTCCAGGTGGGGTGTGGGACTGGGGAGGCCCGAGCACGCGCGGGATGGAACGGAACCGTACTGAACCCGGTGCTCACAGCGTGCTCAGGGCCGACCCAACTTGGAGGGGCCAGCCCTGCCCAGTGCCGAAAGCATTCCTGTTCCTGCCTCCTGTTTCACGTCACCCTGCGCCCAGACAGCGGTCGCGCCATCTAGGGCTCCCTCCCTGCGCTCCCGTGGCCCCCCCGGTCACCGGACGGACTCGATGGCTCCTAGCCAAAGCTTGGCTGCCCAGTGACGCTCTAGCAGGTATCCCGTTGCCCTGTGGCGACCTGATGCACATGCCTGCACGCGCACCGCTTTGTTCTGAGGCGGGGGCCTATGATGCGTGTGATGACTCCTGAACCCCGCACGGCCGCACCCTCATCTCCCCCCTGCAGGCCCCCGGCTGGGAGCTGCTGCTGCCCTCGCTGCCCGAGGACTGGGGCCGCAGCTACGTGGTGATGAGGGACATGGGCGCCATCCAAAGTAGGTTTGGGACTCAATGCGTCCTGGCCTGGCGCAGGCGTAGTCCCTCCTTGCGGCGGGCCCTTCAATGAACCGCTAGGTTGTCACAAGCGCTCCTGCCACTCAACTTCCTTTCACTGCCCCGTGCTTGGATGGGCCGTGCAGGCGCCTGCCTCCCAACCAGCCTGGCGCAGCAGAGCATTGGCACCGTGCCCAAGCCGCAGAACCCGGCCTATCCCAACGCGACCTGGCTGTTCGACATCCCGAACCCTGACGATTGCGTGCCACAGACAGAGCAGGGCGCAGACGGTCCGGGGCCTGTCGTGCCGTACATGCGGAGATGCTGGCCTACCCGTGGCGTGTACATCACCATTGTGGCGTACGGGCTCGCTCTTGACCCGGCCAGTGGCAAAGCCGTGAGAACGGGGTACGACATGCTCGGCCTGAACGTGTCGTACCTGTGTGAAAGGTAGGGTACGGCTTCAAGTGCTTTTGCAGCGGAGTGGGGCAGGGGGCAGCTAGCAGCGGCGCCAGCCTCGACCGTGCCTCATTCGAACTAGCCATGGCCGATGCATTGCGTCCCTCCCTGTTCCCACGCCTGCCAGGCGGATGTCGACCGAGTGCATTACGCAGCTTGGTCCGATAGGGTGAGGCTGCAGGAGGGGTGGAGAAGCAGTGCGGCGCACCGGCCTGCAAGTAGCGCGCAAGGTCCATTTGTAGCAGTGGCGGCAGACCCCTTGGACTGTCTCCCGCGCAGGTGCTGGAAGGCGGTGGTTGGGGTAAACGCCACGGCCCCTGCCCCGGCAGCCATGAACCCGGATGCAGCGCACAGCCCTCTCCCCGCACCCCCCATTGCTTACGCTGCTGAACAAGGCGGCGACAGCGGCGGCGACAGCGACAGTGCGGTGGTGCCAGCGGTCGTGGGCGGAGCGCTTGGGGGTGAGCGGGGCGGGGGCGGTGACGCGACATGATAACAAGCTGCAAGGGTCTGTCGCTAGGCATGGACGGGTTTATGGTGGCGTTCTTTCTGTCATACGTACTCCTCCTCATCGCGTACCGCTGCAGCTGTGGAGGCGCCCCTCTTCTGAGGCATTCACGAAGCCCCTGCGACACACTCGACCCCGCACGCTGTCCACAGGCGTGGCCCTGATAGCTCTGGTGGGCATCACGGCCTGGCTGGTCGCCCGCCGCCGGCGCCACCGGCACAGCCTCAGCACTGGTGAGGCAAAGGAGGCGGCGGCGGCGGCTGCGAAGGACGTCGAGGCCTGCCGCACGCCCTCCCTGGTCGCTCTTGCGGATCCGCCTTCACTGCCGACCAGCTCAGACCAGACGGGTGTCCGGTCGTCCGCCCTCCCCCTCGCCCCCGCGCCCGCCCTGGGCCCCGGCCCCGCCCCTGCTGCCCCCGAGCCTGCGCCCGTGTCCGACCCAGTCGTGTCCCCGCGGTCCGTCAGTGCCAAGTCGCTGCAGCACAAGCCGTCATCACTCGCCGCCTTCCTGGGACTGGGGCGGCCCTTCTCCAGCCAAGCCTCCGCGAGGGTCCCCACCCTCTCAGCCGCCGGATCGAGATCCCGATGCAGTACGGCAGAGACGGCGCTGGTCAGCGCAGCCGGCGACAAGGCCTCGGTCACGCGCACGACCAAGTCCGATCACTGTACGGCACAGGGTTCCGCCGCCAACGAGAGCGCGGCGGCTGCAGACGCCGCCGTCAGCAACGGCCGCCTGCTGCAGGAGCAGGAGCGCGGCAGCACGCGGTCGGGTGGGAGCGAGCCCACGGCCTCGGCGCCGCTGCCGCCATGGTCGCTCGACACCGCGGAGGAGGCCGTGCCCGTCACCGCGCTCACGCCCTTCGTGCCGGGCCTCGTCTTTGGCGTCACCGTCCAGCGGCCGGGCCAGGGCGACGCGAATGCCTCCGCTTCCGCGGGCGGCGGCGGCGGCATTGGTGGTGGCGGCTTGATCCTGAAGGGCTGCGCACCAGGCGTTGTGGGATTCAAGCCCGCGCTTGGCGGCGCCTCCCCCGGAGTAGCAGCAGCAGCAGCAGCAGCCGGGTCATGGACGCCGACCAACACTCTGCAGGGCCTCCTGGCCGCTACGGCGGCCGAGGGTGGCGCGAGCGCAGAGGCCCCCACCGCGGCCGGCGCAGCTGGCGCTAGCGGTGGTGCCGGTGCACGTGGCGACGCTGGCGGGGGCCGGCCCGCGACGAGCTCGCACCTGCTGCCCAGCCTGGACGTGGCGGGGGCGCTTGCAGACATGATGCAGCGAGTGCCCCCCTCTCAGGCCTTCACGGACGGGGGGCTGGCGACTGTGGGCGAAGGCGGCGGCGGCGGTGCGGGCGTGGCGCTGACGACAGCCTCCGGCGGCCTCACGCAGACCGAAGCCCCCCAATGCGTCGAGCTGACGAGGGTGGGTGGGGGCTGCGGAGGCGATTGGGGATCGGTTCCATTGGGGAACGGGGCTAGAGCGTGTTGTGGGCAACAGGGGCGTTTGCATGCTGGGAGGCGAGGCGAATAGGAGGCTCCTGACCCGTTCCTTGACCTGTTGTAAGAGCATCACAGCTCCTGACGCTTTAGGTTTTACACTTGGCATCCACGCCTCCCCCGCAGGTGGCTCTGGGCAAGGGCGCGTACGGCAAGGTTGTCGAGGGGATGTACGGCGGACGGAAGGTGGCGGTTAAGCTCATCGCCCATCCACTGCTGCCCCTGTTGGCACCGGAGGGCGGCGGCGGCAGCTCGGGTCTCCAGCCGGAGGGGTGGCAGCTCAAGGCTTTCGAGCAGGTGTGGCCTCAGTCGCAGTTCTGCACCCTAGGGTCTGAACCCTAGGGTCGCAGGCCTGCACCCTAGGGCCTGAACCCTAGGGTTGCACCTGGGCCGTGTAGGGTTGCCGCATGATATCAACACTGCCGTACGCGTGCTGCATGTGCGTGTGCAGGAGGTCGAGGTGCTGGGCCGCTGCTGCCACCCAAACATCGTCTCCCTGCTCGCCGCAAACCTCAAGTGAGTTGGCTCCTAAGCACTCAAACCGCGGGGTCAGGCTTGTGCAACTGCGGTCTTGGAGCCCGTCGAACCATGGGTCGACGGGGGCTGCCCTCACTTCCCTTCTGACCTCCTCCCTCAGGCCCCCCCGCATCTGCCTGGTCCTCGAGCGCATGGACACGTCCCTGGACCGCCTCCTGTCCAAGCACCGCCACGCCGGCACGCTCCTGCCCATGCCGGCAGTCATGGCCATTGCAATCGACGTCGCAAAGGGCCTGGCCTTCCTGGTGGGTGCGGCCGCAGCCGCCGCAAAATCCAAAAAATTGTCACGCTACACGCGGCCAGCACCCCTGCCCCTCCTGCTGCCTCCTGCCCTCCCGTGCAGCACCCAACCATCACGCACCGAGACCTCAAGCCAGGGAACATCCTGATCAACCAACCGGACAGCGACGCACCCACGGCCAAGCTCACGGTGCGTGTCGCACCGTGGTCGGCTGGCGGGAATGCAGCGGGAATGCAGCCGAAATCCTGGGCGAGCCGTGACCTGGTCTTAGGCCTGGCCGTAAGCACGGGCGCCCGCTGCACGCCCGCCCGCCTCCCTCACCCACCTCCGGCATGTTCCCAACAGGACTTTGGGCTATCCCGGCTTCGGAGCACCGTTGCGCCTACACAGAACCCTGAAGTGGGAACGGTGAGTCCCTGCAGCCGGGTCTAGTGGTCAACACTGCATGACCACAGCGCTAGGTTGGTAGCCGGCATCCTCCCTCCGTCTGGGGCCTGTTGTGGGCTACGCCCAGGCCGCACCTGACATGTGGCGCACACGGCACATCCTCTCGCTTGATTCCACGCTCGCCTCCTCTGCCCGCTCCAGCCCGCGTTCATGGCTCCTGAGGTCTTCGACGTGCAGAATTACGTAATCACGGACAAAGCCGACATGTACGCCTTCGGCGTCATCCTCTGGTAAGCCCTACGCAGGCAGGGCGCTCGGCGGGGCCTCGATCGGCCCTTGCGCACAGCGGGCCTCTATCTGCATCGCTTTCCACACAAGTGCTTACGTCCCTCGCTTCCCTTTACGCCGCCAGGCAAATGCTCAGCGGCGCGGTGCCGTGGCAGGGGCTCGACATGATGAACATCGCACGCGCGGTCACGCTGGGCAAGGTGGGGCTCCGGCAGGGGACTGCCTGCCACCCGCTCGCTGCTTCCACGGGCAGAGCGTGGCGCCCGGGCCATGCCCTGGACCGAGCATGCTCACTAGCTTCCTGAACGAGGATATCTGAACCCGCCCACATGATCCGCCCTTGCCTACCGGTACTGCAGGCCCGGCTGCCCATATGGGGCGTGCTCGAGGGGCCGGGCAGCCTGGCGGGGGGCGGCCGCTGCGACCTCCGGCTGAAGGCCGTAATCCAGGGCTGCTGGGAGCAGGACCCACAGGTGGGGTGGGGTGCGTGATAGTGGTGGAGGGAATCTGAAGGGCAGAGGGGGCTGCCGGGTAGATGTCACAAGCACCAAACTCGTGAACAGGACCTGCAGGGTGGCAGGCGGTTGCCGAATGACGTGGGGGCGCGTTTCCTTGGGTCTGAGCGAGGGTCAAGCTGCACCTCACGGGTGTTGCGTGCCCTCTTGGGTGCCCCCTCCCCCCCTGCAGCGCCGGCCCGCCGCCGCGGAGGTTCTAAAGGACTTGCAGCTTGCCCGTGAGGAGCTGTCGTCGGGCGCAGCGGAGGTAAGCTCTCCTCATGTCTGCATCTGGGCGCATCGAGATCCTGCCGTGCAGCTGCTGTGGGTCTGAGCCCGTCAATGGTGCGTGGGCTGCCGTACATGTCCCCGTGCGAATTCGGTTATGAGCGGTCCCCTCTTGCCCTGCGCTTCTACCCACAGCTGTTCGCGAACGCTCGTGGTGCTTCGAGGTCCTCGGGGGAATCGCGTGAAGGCTTACAGGGCCCTGCCAAACTGAGCCTCGTCGCACTGTAAGCAAGCTGCGCGCAGAGCCAAAACACTGTCTCGAAACGGCGGGCTTCAGGTTGGCCGTTCAGGGAAGTGCGTGCTTGAACACCTGCAGGGTACTCTGTTACAATGGCAAGCAAGGGGTTGGAAGGGTTTGTGTTTCAGACACTTCAGGTGGGCGAGCCCTGGCTCACAAACGCATGTCGTAGCTCCGCCCATGCAGGGCTGAGCGGGGCGACGCTGGTACCTTGTGTCGTGTTTGTGTACGGTATTCGGCGGTGTGAGCTCGGCCCTTTTCTCTGTCCTTGGTACTGATGCTTGAGAACATAGCGTACTTGATCTCAGCGCATGATGGAGAGGTCTCACGGTTCCCGGGACCGACCCCTGCCTTTAGTGAGGGTTTGCCAGCGTCGTGTGGTTGCCTTGCCCTACTTGCCGGCACGGCCATGACTGGTTTACGGAGGCCATCGTTGCTTTTCCAAAACATCAGCCTGTCGCCCTGAGTGGCTACTCGGGGTGGGAAGCGGGCGAGCCAGACCTCTAGCGCCTGGTCTTGCCCGTGCGGGGGGTTGCGGCAGACTTTGCACTTAAGTAAAATGGACTATGAATAAGTAAGGGGCTATTTCTGATTGCTACGGAGCGTTCTTCCTGATGCCTGCTGTCCCGAGACGAACTTCTGCTGCTGGGCCGTCTGCGGCGTCTGGCGGTGATTATTGCTTCATTCAAACCCATGCAAGTGCAGAATTGTAGACCATGAGACATCACTTGAATGTACCCCTTTCCTAAGGCCACCTGCCCGTCCTGCCGGCTGCTATGGTTGGGTCCATGAAAGCATGCTATACGTTACCGTGGCGTGCTGTTGCATCCATGAGACCACCACGGGGCCGAGCCGTGTCGCGGGGCCCTAGACAA
Organism: Edaphochlamys debaryana; assembly: GCA_016858145.1. Lineage (NCBI taxonomy): Eukaryota > Viridiplantae > Chlorophyta > Chlorophyceae > Chlamydomonadales > Edaphochlamys > Edaphochlamys debaryana. The sequence goes on along the minus strand of JAEHOE010000177.1, from coordinate 98,176 downwards.
GGGTGGCTGCCCGAAGGCAGGAAAAGGGCCGAGCCCTGAGCATGCCATGCGCTGGTCACAGGTTGTCACGCATGTCATGAAGCTCCCGACTTGCAAGGGAGGCATTGTGCGTGCCTGTTCTACCGCTGGAGACGTGTTGGCAGCAGCATGCCGCCGTGATGGCCTTGTGTGCGGCGGCCGGTTGAGAAACAATCAACCGTGGGGTCACGGGCTTTGCATCTGGTCTGGCGTTAAGACGACGATGAGGTGCCCCGAGTACCCAGAGGCGTGTGTGAGCGGCGGTCGGGGTCTGGCACCTGAACAGGGCTGATAGTGATCGCACGCGGCCTTCAGATAATGGTTGCACAAGCAAGCTGGGGCCGGCGTTCAGTTGGGGTTCGTGCTGTTAGTTGTCTGCGTGGGACAAACACGTCTGCCATCATCCATCTCTTTCCTTATGCCTTGACTGCTGACGTTAAAGGACCTTTCAATGCAAGTGCAAGACCGGGAGCCATCAGATGAATGAGTGCCTTGTTGCGCTGGGGCGCACATGGGTTTGTTGTCGCAACAACGCTAGGAGTCTGGGCTCTACGGCATCTTTCTCGAGCCCCGCTGACGTTGGATACTAGATTATCTATCTCCCATGGATGGCCACCCCCGTGGGCGAGGCTGAGGGTGCAAGAGGCACTCAGAGTGACGGGTGCGGGAGAGGGGGCTAGGGGAGGCGGTGTTGCTGAGGCCACCCAGGGGCCGCTAGCTAGCATTGTCATGGCAGAACATGGACACGGCATGAGGCCGGCCGGGGGTGTGGTTGATGTCAGAGTTGCCATGCCCAACATTATTTCGCCACTGGAGGGGCCCAGGTGCAGAGTATCACATGGCTTTTGGGGGGGACTTAGCCCTGGACTTATGTAACTTCCTGCTTGTCAAGCCCATCAGAGCAAGCCTCATGCTGGGTGTAAGGAGCTGCGTTAGGTACGGGTGGTGCACGCAACACGGATGGACCATCGGTTGCTCCCTTGCTCCTTTGCCCCATCGTGTGAGTGGCACACGCCACACGGGCAGGCAAACCGCTAGGGCCAGGTGGGACACACCAAGTTAAGCCTCAGACACGACCAGCTCGCCATATGCATCACGTTCTTGCCGCCTGGCTGACGCTTCATGGCGTGCACCGGTAACCGGTCCAGCAAGAGGACTATGCTGTCCTTCTGGGCTAGAGAACACGAAGGCGGGGGACGCCGAGGCACGGCATGCCGTTTCGCAATCTTACAAGGCGACTTGGTTCGAGCCCAGTGACCCTTTAGGCCGAGGACCCTGAACGGGGCAAGAGCACGCAAGCAAAGCCTCGCGGAACATCCTGGAAGCACAACAGAATTCCGCAGGCCGCATACACTGTAGGGGACCTCACAACACCGCAACCATGGACTTGCATGCGCTCACACTGGTTGTCACGCGCCCCCACAGTACCCCTCAGAAGTTGGAGCTCCATCTTTCCCGGCTTTCCTGCCGCCGGGCACCCTTGCCCCTCACCCATAACCCCCAAACCCCACATCCGAGGTCCACGCCGCTTAGCAGCTAAGCCCGTCGGGTACGTGAGTGTGGACCCCGGCCGTCGCATGCCACAGGGGACTGGCACAGCCGCTTAGCTTCCAACGCCACCACCATAGCTTGATTGGTCACACATCTCAGCAGCGTGCCGCACCGTGATTGAGCCCTCCCCACGTGCATGGCCCTTTCCGTACTTGGCCCGTTCCGCACACTTCGGTGCGTGGCGCAGCGACAAGTGCTGTAGCCCGGAAGCGGGCGGCCGGACTTTGAACACACCTTGGACAACACACGCTACCCCTGAGTGCGCTCCCCGTTGTCCCCGAGACTGTCTGGAGCGGCAAGCGCTCTTTTGTCCCCAAACACTCGCCCCGCTGGACCAAACACTTGGTCACCTACCACGCAAACACGTCCCCCAATACCTACATGCGTTGGCAGCATTGTTCCTTTGACCCCTCAACGCCATGACCCCCCACCAGCCTACCCATTCCAAAACGCAGGCATCTTGTAGCCCTCACAAGGTTGCAACGAACGTACTCATCAAACGCGCAACGGACATCAGCGGGGGAACGGCCAGGGCAACGAGCGAGCCCAAGTACTGGCGCTGCCCCACGGAATTAGGTCGGCGTGCAAGTAGAGCTCACAACCCCTTGCCGCCACTTGGAGAACAACACAGCACCCTTCTTAAACCTAACAACCCTGGTAAGGAGCGCACTGGGCGCGACAACAACAATCGCAATAGGTACTATAGATTTGCAATGCCCATACATAAGTCAGACGTCAAGCACCGCCGCCGGAAAGCACAGCTTCACACCAAGTATGCCACGCCAGCTGAAGTGCCGCACTGGCGGCCCTAGGTAAGCGTCACAGGGTCTCTTGACTATCTCCAACGTATCTCGCTTTCCCACATCCCTACACAGGCAGCATGCGCCTTGGAAGCCGCCTCCGCCCTCATCCAGGGTCCCAACCCACTTGCTGCCCTGCAACACCACAGCCGGCAGTGCCGCAAGGTTAGGCTCTGCCCAGCAAGCATAACCGGCGCAGCACGCCAGATCGTGCCCATGACCAAGCAAAGGGCATCGGTTAATGTCTCATGAACCCCCTATTGTGTGACCACCTGAACGTAAACTTTCTTTGCCCTTCCCACCATCCACCCCCCACCCCCACCCCCACCCCGACGCCCTGTCCCTGACAGCCTGACAGCCAGCCCCTTCCTGCATGCACGCCGCCTGCATACCCATTCTGCACCTCAAACTTGCACTATCATGATGTGCATCAACCCCGGGAACCCAAACACTTGGACCCACGATTCCAGGCCAACACATGAGCCTAGCATTGCAGTGCTTTACGACGGCTCGTTGCCTGAGGGATTCGGCCCCAGCAACACTCTCCCTCGACTGCTCCGTCCCGTGTGTACTTCATAGATAATGGATGACAGGCACAGGGCATGACTAATCCATTCTTTCCCTTAGTGCCTCGGGCCACGTAAGGATCACTCGTAAGTTTTCTGGTGGATGGAGCCTCTTGCGTTGCCGTCTCGGCTTACCACTGGCATGCCCTCTCTCCCTGGCTGGAATCACGGGCGCTTTGACGCGCATAGCAGTGTTTCCCATGCTATGCCCGAACAGCGGTTGCGCTCCCTTAAAGCGTACCGGCATACCGCTGGGACTCAGCGTGCACTGCAGTAGGCGATTGCGGCGCGCCCCAACGCGCTGAACAAAGCGCTGCACGGTCAGTATATCAGCACTCTCCGAGCCGCATGGTAGAGCTTACGCGACGAGTAAGACCTGGGCGGGGTTCGCCTCGGGTCCCAACCGCGACAGAAGGGCCGCAAGAGCTTCCTCGACCTGAGGAGCAGCAGCAGCAGCGGTGGCGTCAGTGTCAGCAGCAAAAACTTCAGCAATAAGAGCACGTGCCGCCGTTCCGTCTAAAGTAGTCCGGCGTGCCTAGCCTGACGCAAGGTGCGAGTACCGTATTAACGCATCTAGTCATCGTCTTTCCTGGACCCCTGAGCATGCCCCACGCCTCACCTCCTGCGCGCTCGGCCTGCTGTCCGGCTCCCTCCGCATGCACGCCCTGCCCAGCTCCGCCAGCTCCGGGTCCACGTCCTCGGGCCACTCCAGGGCCAGGTCCAGATCGCCGGACAGCAGGCCCATCAGGATCTGCGCGGGGTGCCGCTCGTAGTGCGGAGGCCGACCGCCCGAGACCAGCTGCCACAGCAGCGCGCCCAGGGAGTACACGTCAGCGGCGGGGCCCACGGGAGGGGCGGGTGCGCCACTGTTGCCCGCCGCAGTTCCAACGAGCTCCGCAAGTGCCTCCGGCGCGGCATATGCCATTGCCTGCCACTTGGCAGTGTTGTATGACAGGCCCCGGGACGGGGCGGCGGCGGCGGCTGCATTGGCCGATCCTTTCTGAAGCGTAGGCACGACGGGCCGTGACGTGCGTGCTGGTACTGCCGAGGTACTGCCTCCGTCGCCGCCAGCGCCGCAATCGCCAATGTCAGAATGGGGTGCGCCACGCAGCCCCAGGGGCACGGCCCAGGGCGGCAGGACCTTCAGCGTGAAGCGCCGCGGCGGCACCGGCAGCACCTGGCGGCTGCCGCCGCCGCCGACACCGCCGCCGTCGCCCTTGCCGTCGGCCCCGGCTCTGGGGCGTGTCGCGCCCGGCACCAGCGCTTGCGGACTGGGCACAGGAGCCCACGCGGGAGCGGCGACGGCGGCGGCGGCGGCTTGGGGCTCACTGGCGGCGGCGGCTGGAACGCCTGTGATGCCCGCGGGCTCCTCAAGTAGCTTGTCCAGGAAGCCGGACGCGGGCGGCGTGACCGGCGCCCGCTGCATGAGCGCTGTGGGAATGCGCGCCTCGAAGCCGCCGCCGCGCCCGCTGCGGGCAGCCGGGGGGGCGCAAAGGTCGGAGATGTGCTGGCTCCCGCCCTGGGCGCTGGCAGCGCTCGGCGGCTGGTGGTGGCGGTACGAAGCCCACGCAGACGAGGCAGCGGTGTCACGTGTGAGCCACGTGCTGAGCGTGCCCGTACCAGCGTCAGCGTCGGTGGCTGCCGTGCGATGCGTGAGGCGGTCCGACAGCTGCTCCCCGCCGGCGGGGGCGGCGGGCGCAGCAGGTGCAGCGAGGGCCGCCGCCGCTGGGTCGGCGTCGGCGCGGGGCCCGCTGGCGGACAGGCGGCCTGACAGCACCCCGCGGAGGCGCGAACCGACGGAGCCACTGCCGGGGGTGCTGGCGCCGCCCGAAGGTGCAGCCCCGTGCTGCCCGCTGCTGCCGCCGCCCAAGCGCCGGAACCCCGTGCGTGGCGCCAGGAAGAGCGTGTTGCCGCTCGCAGCCGCGGCCGCGGCCGCGGCGGCCGTAAAGGGTGTGGACTGGGGCGGGAGGGCGTCGGGGGCGTCGGGGACTGCCGCCCCTGCCTGGCTGTCAGCACGCGGCCTGGCGCCGGGCGGAGCTGTGGCGCTGTCCTCCCGAGACCCGGCGGAGGCCGTGGCGTCACGCGCGCCCCAGCGAAGCGCGAGCACCGCATTCTGCAAACACGAGGGGGTTACATAAGGAGGAGTTGTGAGGCGGGGCCAGCGGGAGACAGCTTGGTGAATGGCCAAGCCCAGACGGTGCTTCTACTCCAGAGAGGAGGGAACGCCCCCCGCCCACCCGACTCCTCTTCACTGCTCACCCCGAGGCTCCATGCACGTTGGCGCATGCCTGGAGAGGGCGCCGCCTGGGCCAACGGCGTGCCAAGGCTCAGCGGCCCAGGCAGCGGCTCCGACGTCGCCGCGTGATCCTGCTCGCGAGCATGGGGCGTGGCAGCACTGACCGCAGGCGTCGGCGCAACCTCGCCCCGGTCTGCCGGTCCGCAGCCGGCGCCTGCCGCCGCGTCCAGGCCCCCTGCTGTCCCCATCGCGTATGTTGCGCACAGCACGGTCCTCGGCTCCAGTCGGCCGTGTGTGAGGCCCGCGGCGTGCAGCGCCGCAACGCCCCGCGCCACGTCCAGGGCGGCCTGGACCGCGGCGACCTGCGCCACTGCCTGCTCCTGCCTCAAGCTCTGCGGCCGCGCAAACAGGTGCTGGAGCGAGCGTTGGCTCGATTCCAGCTGTTTGCTTGCCAGGCGCGAAGGGCCCTGAGGCGGCGACAGGGCCGAAAGCTCTGAGAGCCGCACGAAGTCGCCCCGAGACGCTGACAGCGGCACAGCGCTGACCGAGCCTGGGGCTGCCGTTCCACAGGAGGCCGCGAGGGAGGGGGAGGGCTGCGGCTGTGGCGCCGGTGACAGAGCGTCGATCGGCGCGGGCCGCTTGGTGCGCAGGAACTGCAGCTGGAGGCGCCGGAGGTGGGAGTGCAGGTCGCCACCCTCGCACCTGGGGGTTGGAGTGCATGAAACACGAGCGGGGGACAGGGCGTAACCGTCAGGAAGGATCGGGTGGTGGCAGGCTGCGGCCGCACGCATCACCCTGCCCAGATAGCACGCCCGCGCCCTCACCATTCCGTCACCACCACGTGCAAGCAGGGTCCTCGTTCCGCCAGCGCGGCAAGCGTGTTCACGAGAACTTCTCGGCTGTGCGCCGTCGAGCACGCGGCCGGTTGGACGTGGCCGGCCCCGTGGTGCACCGACGCCGGGGCCACGGCCGGCGTTTCCGTGAAGCCAACGAACTCGCGGAGGTCAGCAAGCGTGCCCACCGCGTATGCATAGCGCTGCACGATGTTCTCGTGGCTGGGCGGAGCGGGCGCCGGGGCATCGTCCTGGGAGGACAGCAGGTAGGGTAATGAGGCCATCGGGCACCAAGGAACCTCCGCCCGACGGTTTTGCATCAGGAGCCCAACGTCGCTAGGACTACCCGCTGGAGTGCAGGCACTCCCGCAGGTGTACCGAGCGCGGGTGTCTTCACCAGCTCACCGGCGTGGGGGACACCGCGATGGAAACCGCTGCTGCCAACACTTGGCCGGCGTGTGGTTCATACCAAGCCTGGTATTGAAGCTCATGCTCCCCCCGGTAAACCTCGGCCACAATGCACGTTTTGGTGAGCAGTTGCGCAATCGCCGAGTTGGGCAACTGAGGCTCTCCACGCAGCTCGCCAGCGTCTGTTGCAGTTCTCAGCGAGTGTGGGCCGACGAGCTGCGGACCCAGGCTGGCGGGTGCGGGGCCAGGGACATCGTCCGGTGCCCCTCGGCCAGGGCACAAGCAGCCCAGCCATAGCGGCATTATGCTTTCCCTGATGCTTGGCCGTCCATTGAAGCCGCGTTCGAGGTACGCAGCGTAACAGCGCTGCTCGGGTGGTCGGGCACAGTGCAGCACCTGAGCGGTGACCTCGCTATTTGTATGCAGGGAGATGCTCCTTAACACACATAGTGTCTATTATGCTGATGGGGCTCAGAGTATGGCGATGAGCTGCGCGAGCTGGCCAATCACAGTTACAATGGTAACTTGGTTCGACGATTCCCGCCAGGCAGCCACAGCACTCACGCATTAGGCACATCCAGACTACGCGCAACTCGGTCCTTACACTCGTGACGTGCGGCGGCCCTCGGTTTCTGCTCTGCGCGATTCAAGTTCCGGACCTGATGCAATTATGCGTCGAAAGCAGTCACTCGCAATGGACCACTAGAGTCGGAAGGAGTGCGGGAGAACAAGGCCGCGCGAAAGGCAGTAAATTGTACCGCCGGCTGCTGTCGCCGGCTGCTGTGTGCGCGTTTCCTTTCCTCGCCGGGGCAGCCTAGAGGGAGCTCGTACGCACAATCTAGGGCATGAGCAGTGGCCCTTCCACTTGGCTGCTCGGCAACAAAAGTTCACAGCACCGGTCGCCAACTCTCTGACCGGTCAAGATTCTGCGCGCCCCTTGCTCTGATCAAGACTTTCGCGGGTTTGTGACATGTGCTAAGTTGACGTGCAAGTCGGCCCAGCCTCAGTGCGTGTAACCCAGCTGCGACCGTACCTCGTCATGTGTGCACCTCTGGCGTGCCTGGGGGTCCGAGGTGCACTCCTCCGCTGCTGAGCATGGGCTGGTCATGGGGGAAGGTTGCATGTGCAACAAGGCGCGCTCACCGGCCCAAGGCGTGACCCTGCCCAGCTTCTTGCTGTTGTTTTACGGACAAGAGCAACAGCCGTGAACTCCCTTTCAGACCTGCATACAGGCCGTGGGCCAAAGGGACGTGTGTTGAAGTGCACAGTGTTGCAACAACCGCACCCGCCCCCGACACCCGACGACAGACGACAAGGCAGACAATATACGAAGGCCTGAATAGGGACCAGCATATTGCAACAACTTGGCCAAAGCCATTGTGCCTTACCGGGAAAACTGGTAGACTGCACATAGCTCCAGCGCGCTCATCCTGCACAGCTCCACGCGCTATCTCAGGGTCAATCAGCTCGACCTGTGCTCTTTCTGGGTAAGCAGCCCCCTGTGAAGAGGTCAACTTCCTATCTCTCATGCAGACCCTTCGGCCTACAGTTGCCTCGCCACCTGTCTGCCTGTTGCCTCTTTCCTGTGTGGCAACCGCCCTCCAGCCACGGCCGGCCACGCGAGCCATGTCGCTAGACTCGCTACCCCGCTTGCACTCTGCAGCCGTATCACGGGCGTGCTTTGCCCTCGAACGGGCGCCTGATCTGCTACCCCTGCGGACTCCATTGCGGGACTATGCCGTCTTGCCCTGAACCTGACTGCCTGTCCACAATTCTTCGCACGAAGACGCCCACTCTAGCCTTGGGTATCATACTCTCTGCCTCGCACCTTGCGGAGGCCCCATCCAGACAGCACACATGACAAGTTCAGGAACGTGTACACCGTCATGCAAACCCAAACCAGACGGCCCAGCCCAAAACACGCAACCTCCCCTCCGCTCACGCTCTGAGCCCTCCTGCGGTCCCCGCGACCATGCCAAAGGCGCCGTTGCGACCATGCCCTCGCCTCGGACCGGGCCTGCGTGTTGCCACGCCGGCCGCCTCCTCGTCTGCCCCCTCCCTCCTCTCCCTTCCCTCCTCCACCTCCGCCCCCTCCTCCGCTGCCGCCGCTCGGAGGCACTCGGCCAGCCATGACTCCCAGGCCGGAGGGCGGCGCCAGCCCAGGCGGCGCAGACAGGCGTCCAAGGTCTCGAGGCGGTGCGAGGGCAGCGAGGGCAGGTCTGGGGCCAACCTGCAAGTGGGTGGGACGGGGAAATGGCCACATCACACGCCGCAACCACACAACAGGAGCAGCGCGCGAGCGTCGCTGCGGCGCGCAAGAAAAGGGCAATTGGACCACTCGTCCTCCTCATGGCCTGTCTATTTGTTGCACACAAGGCGCCGGTCTCCAGGCCTGTTGTCGCACCTCGCACCGATTGCCTCACCTGGACAGCACGCGCGCCTGCGCCCTGGGCTCCAGCCGCCAGCCGAGCGCAGCCCACGCCGACACCAGCGCACACAGGTCCTCGGCGGAGACCCGCACGCCGGGGCCGCCGTACGCACCCACGCTGCGCCCCCAAGCGCCCCGCCACGCCGCGGCCTCCTCCTCCTCCTCCGTTGGGCCGCCTCGGCCTCCGCCTAGCCCTCCCGACGCTCCACGCTGCTCTGCCTCGGCCTGGCCCTCGTGCCCCCGCGCCGGCGGCGCCAGAGCCGGCCCCGCCAGCACCCCCAGCGCCCAGCCCATGGCGGCCAGGTCGCGCAGGGGCAGCCGCCACTGGGCTGCTAGCGCCGTGCACCGCACCACCAGGCCGTGGACCAGCGCCGGCGGCAGCGCCTCGTCCCGCCCCTGCCCCTGGCCCTGCCCCTGCCCCCGTCCGGGGGTGAGCAGGCCGGCGCGCGGGGCGAGGCGCGCGAGCGCCACCGCGGCCGGCAGGACCTTGGCGTCAGGGACGCCCGGTAGGGGTGTGGCTGTGGCAGCGGTCAGGGCGGCTGCGCTGGAGCTTGGAGGGGAGCGAGCCGCGACGGGAGGCGTGTAGGTGGGCAGCGCCAGCAGCGCCCCCGCGAGGCGGCGGAGCTCGTCGGCGGTCGGGCGCACGCCCAGGCGCGCCGCCGCGGATGCGGCCACCACGCAGTCCTCGGCTGCGAAGCCTCCGCTGGGGTCCAGAGCTGCAGCGCCAGCGGCAGTGCCCGTGGAGGCGGGAGACGGGGCTCGGCTCGCGAGGTCCTCAGCAAGCGGGGGGAGCATGGCGACCAGGGCCCGCCACGCGGCCGTCGCCTGCCGAACCACGGCCTGGCCCCACAGCCCGCTGGCGCCGGCGGGCCCTTCCCCCTGCGACCCCCCCTCCCTGCCGAGGCCCTCGTCAGGCCCGCCCTCCGCCGCCTTCACAGCTGCGTCCTCTGAGCGTGGCCGGCTGCTGGCCGCCGGGGGCCGCCCCCGCGCCGCCAAGGCCCCGCCCGCCCTCGCGAGGGACGCCAGAGTCCGCGCAGAGCGCCGGACCACGGCGCCGGGAGTTGACACCGCCTCGGCTGCCCGTTCCTGCATTACGTCATCCGCCTGGCGCTGGGCCTGGCTGGGCCCCGTTTGGGCCCGGGTGGACCCCGACTGGGCCTGGGCGGCGGCTTGCTGGGCGGCGGCGTGGCGTGCGAGCGCGGGCAGCTGCAGGTGTGCCCCTGGCACGGCGGCCGCCAGAGCCAACACGTTGGCCAGTCCCTGCGGAGGGCGGGACACGGGCGGGATCGCAGACGTTGGGAGTGGGCCTCTTGGCCAGCGCAATTATGTCCCACGGGCTCCCTCTCATGCTTGACGTCCTGTTCCAGTGCCTCGACCCGTCCGAGCCAGGCCAGGCTACCGTCCGACGCATCCTGCGGTCATGTGGCCACCTTGTCCAGCTGTCGCACCCCCCGCAACGGCGCCGTCTATACCGGACGCTCGTCGCGCCCGGCAGTCCCCACCCCAGCCAAGACCGCACGCCACGCGCACACACACAGGCATTTATATGGGTTCAGCCCGGCTGCGAGGCGCGTGCCTTCGCTTCCCTAGATTCATGCGCAGCCCCCACCACACGCACCTGCGCGCCAAACCGGAACGGCCGCCGCTCCGCCAGCCACGCCCAGCGCCGCACCGTGGCGACGGGGGGCAGCCAGCCCAGCTGCAGGAACGCCCCCGCCGCCACCGCGACGTCCGTCTCCGTGGGCACCAGCAGCCGGGCCTGGGCCTGGGCCTGGGGGCGGCCACGCTCCGAGGCCCCTGGCGGCGACGCCACTGCGTCGGTCCGGTTACCTTCGCACAGCTCCTGCCACCGCTGTAGCACCGCCCGACCCAGCGTCTCCACGCGCTGCGCCGTCACGTCCTGCGGCGGCGGCGGCGGAGGTTGCGGCGGCGGCAGTGGTTGCCACTGCCGTTGCCGCTGGTGGGGCTGGGCTCCTGGCGGCAAGATATCGCCGTGGGTCGACATGGGCTGCGCCGGAGCGTCGAGAGAGGCCCCGGGAGAGTGGGACCAAACCAGCTGCGGTGCGCGGTGCGGCCCGGCAGGGGGCGAGCCGGGGTGCTGTGTCTGGGTCCCCGCCTGCAGCTGTGGCTCGGCCTGTGCGGCTGACCCGGTGGCCGAAGGCGGCGGCGGCCCAGCAGCCACCAGCGGCGGCGTGGGGGTACGGCCCGCGGGGCGAGGCGGGTGCCCACCCTGCTGAAGCCGCGCGCTCGCCTCCACCTCCGCCTCCGATCCCAGCTCCGCCTTCGCTTGCGCAACCGCTGAAGAGGTGCAGATCCGTGGATCCAGCTGTCGTGGGAGGAGGTCAGCGCCGCCGCCGTCACCGCCGCTGTCGCTGCCGCCGGCCTCGCCGCCATCCACGGACGCCGTGGCGGAGGCTGAGGTGGAGGCAGCGGCGGAGGCGGCTGCGGATGCGGCGGTTGACCCGGGGCGCCGGGCGGGCCGGTCGAGGAGGAAGACGTGGGAGGCGGCGGCCGTTCGTACGGGGGACTTGCCCGTCCATCCGCCCTCCTCGTCCTCGTCGTCGGCCGGGAGCAGCCAGTCGGGCAGCGGCGGCGCCGTGTCAGACACCGCCACCGCCGCCACCGCAGCCGCTGCCGGCGCCGTCACGGGTCTGGCCTGTGCCCCACGCGATGTGGAGGTGCGGCGCGCAGCCGCTGACGCCGGCGATGCCACCACTGGCGCCCGCAGCGCAGAGGGGCTCCGCGGCTCCGCTGTTCCCCGCACCCACTGCTCTCTGGGTTGTGCTGACGTCAGCTCCGGCTCCGGGGCCGTCGGCGCGGCCGCGTGTCCGCGAGGCACGCTCGCTCTGGGCGGCAGCGGCGGCGCCAGGGCTTCCCGGAGGCGGCCGACGGCCCAGGCCAGCTCCGCCAGGTCCCGAAGGCTTCGTACGCTGGGCACCTGCCGTACGGCGGCCCGCAGCAGGGCAGTCAGCAGCGCCTCGGGCTCAGCCTCGGGGTCCGTCTGGGGCTGTGGCTGTGGCTGTGGATCGTCCGCCCGAGCCCCGCCGGCAGCTGATCGCGGCCCCGCCTCCGCCGCCGCCCCCGCAGCGGCGGCGGATGCCGCGGCGAAGGGAGATGGCGCAGTAGCGGAAGCAGGAGGGCCCGCCGCTGCGCCGTCCGCAGAGCTCGAACCGATGGAGGACGGGCCAGCCGAGGCGGGCAGCAGCCAGGGCTGCAGTCGGGCCATGCCCCACGCCACCTGCACCAGCGGCCCCGCGTGAAGGTGGCCCAGCTGGCTGGCCAGCCGCCGCCGCAGCGCCGCCGCCCAGGGCCCCGGCAGCGCCGCCGGCTGCCGCCGCCACAGCGTCGCCAGCGCCCACAGCACCGTGCCCAGGCCCCGCGGGCCCAGCTCGTCCCCGGCTGTCGTACGCGCCTCGGAGGCTCGGAACCAGGCCGCCAGCCAGGATCGTGGATCCAGGTCGGCCTCAGATCCCGGAGCTGAAGATTGTGACGTGTTTTGCGGCGAGGTACTAGCGAGAACGACGAGATCTGGATCCAGTACGGCCATGCCGTGCAGCAGCACCGCCAGCTCCGCCGCCTTGAAGCCAGACCAGCGGCTCGAGCACGCTGCCTGCAGCTTGGCCGCAGCCGCAGCCGGCGAGAGCGCGGGTCCCGCTGCGCCGGCTGCCGCGCTGGACGGAGCGGGGGCGGGGGCAGGGGTCGCGGGTGTCGAGGGCGAAGGCGCCGTGGGCAGCAGGAGCGACAGCGCCCAGGTCACGTTGCTGAGCTCCCGGGCGGAGAAGCGGGCCAGGTGCGGGCCCAGGGCCAGGCCGGCGAGGTCAGCTGCCAGCTGCGAAGCGCTGGCGTAGCCCTCCGCCGCCTCTCCTTCCCCCCTTCCCTCAGTCCCCTTGTCCGCTGCAGAGCCCGCCGCCGCTGCCCTGGCAGCGCCTGATTCACTCGGGCCCCCACGCCGCCCAGGCCCGGAGCTGCCCCCGCGGCCACGCGCCGCCTGCTCAGATTCCGCCTTGGAAGCCAGATCCGAATCCAGCTGCAGCTCGCCGATTCTGGATCCGCCTCGCCCCCGGCTGAGGTGCGCGAGGGCCACCAGCGATGCGGCCACGTGGATCTGGTTGAGGCAGGCCAGGCGGGGCCCAACCAGGTCCGCGAGCGCCTGTGTGGTGGGCGGGCGGAAGGGCAGACGAGAGGGGTCACGAGGGGGTGACGCGCGGGCGGGGAAGAAGGCGGTCCGCAGGAAGCCGACAGGAGGGCCAAACGCCATTGGTACTGGCCTTGGCCGCACTATTAATCTCAAGCTATCGACCACCGGGCGTGAGCACCTTGACCGCAAACACCAGTGCCCCCGCTCCGCCTGCCGCTCGCGCCTGCCCACCTGCCAGCTCTCGCAGTCCACGATGGCACACGTCAGCGCCGGCCCCTGCAGAGGCCCCTGTGGCGCCTCGCGCTCGCGCTTGGGCCCCGAAGGCGCCCGTTGATCGCGGCCCGGGGCGAAAGCAGCCGGGCGGGCCTGCGAGCTGGCCCACGTGCCTGCCCCCACCGGCGGCGAAGCCGGGCGTGCCCCGGCGCACCCCCGGACACGGGGCCCGCGGCCCGGCGCTGCAGCCGCCGCGTCCCGCCGCCGCCGATGCCGGTGCTCCTCGCCGCGTTCGCTGGTGCTGCCGTACGACGTGCTCGGCGCCGAATCGGGATCCGGCTCGGCAGCGCCGCTCGCCCCGTCTCGGAACTGGATTGGCAGCCGCAGCTCCAGCTCCGCAGCCACGTGGTGGTGGCTAAAGCCGTTGGTATGGCCGTTGGCTGCGCCCGCGAGGGCGTGTGGGGCGTGGCCTCCCGCGAGCGAGGACGCTAAGCCACCACAGGCGCTTGCAGCGCTACCCCCCGAGCTTTGGAGCAGCGGGCTGCCGGCGAGGTGATGCGGCTGGGGCGGCGGGGCGACCCCCCCTGCCGGTCCGGTGGCGTGCTGCAAAGGCGCGGCCGCGAGAGGGGTGGTGACGGCGACGGCAGTGGCTGTGGCAGTGGCCGTGGCAGAAGCCAGGGGCGCTGCATCTCTGGCTGTTGCCGCTGCGGCGGCGTTGAGGAGGCGCCTGCCGCGTTCCGGTCCGAAACCGCGCTGGCAGCTGCTGGCCGAGCCAGGAGCGGGCGGCAGAGTCGGCGCCGGGGGCTCAGACAATGGCCCGCGGCCAGAGTGTGCAGAAGCGGGCTGGAGGGCCCGAAGCGTCTGTGGCCGCGGCGGGAAGGGGATACAAGCACAGAACCCCGTCAAGAACCCTGATGATTTCACGCGAGTGTGCTCTGATACCTGCTCTACGCCTCCTGCCTTTGTTATCGCTTTGCCATGGCAGCAGGCGACCAGTGGTCCAGGCCGTGCCCTCATTGCGTGTTTGCTCCAAACCCCACGCAAGCGCCTGCCCCCCTCCCCCACGCGGTAAGCGGAGAGGCTTGGACCTGGACCCGCTAGTTTGCACTCACGCTGCGCACTGTGGGCCGAAGTGCGTCCGGGGCTGATGCGCAGCCGCTCCTCAAGCGAAGTCGCCGCGTGAGCGTGGGCTGGGGCAAGGGCCCCGACGCCGCAGTCCCCGGGAACGTGCCGATGGCCATGGCCGTGCCATCGGCAGCAAGAGACCTGGAAGACATGGGCCACACGGACCCCTCTGTTAACGATGTAGCCTTAAATGTAGGCCGTACAGCGCCAGGAGCAGCGCCAAACCCCGACGCATGCCGATCCTCCCGCCCCGCGTCCGCAACATAGCTTGCACCCGCCCCAGCGCTCACCTTAGCATCGAAGCGTGTCTGCACGAGCCATGGCGGTTGCACCAGCGCTTGAATGCAACGAGAACACCGCCGCAAGCGACAGGCTGCGTCGGCAAGAGCTGGTTCAAGATCTTCTGCTCCCGAACGCCTGTTTATGCGATGTAGAGCCTCTAACACAGGCTCGCTTGCCCTGGTTGCTGCGCGGCAAGGGTCCCGCACTTCCGGCAGCCTCTGCTCCTACTTCCAGCTGATTCAAGTAGCCCTCCGTCTCCTTGCTGCGCTACAACACCAGCCGGGCTGCGGAGTGAGGTGGCGTGGCGGAGATCTGCCGCATGAAGGCCGATGCAAGTTCTCGACACACTCGCCTTGGGCCCAAAAATTATTGCAACGCATATAAGCGTGCTGCTGCTATCGATAGGGCTTACGTCGGGGGCACGTCATGCGCAGAAGAGCGAGCTCGTCAATCCGTGTGCTTCGTGGCCCCACACAACAACTGGCATAGCTATGTATATATGGGCTTGTTAGATTACGAGTAGATTACACCACACGAACAAGGACCGCACCTAAGCCCTAACATGTCGGCGCACCTCTCGCCCGCCGGGTACCCACCCTCTTCTAGCGCGCCCTTCAAGCCCGCACGCTTGTACAGGTCGACAAGGAGTGGCTGCACCAGGGGGAGGGGCCTGCGCAGCCTGCCCACTGGTCGGCCTTTGGCCTCCCTCCCACCGGCTGCCGTGGGGAGCAGGCCCACGCCGTCTGCACTCCCGTGCCGCCAAACTCCTAGCACCTTAGCTACAAAAGACAGTTTACGCTGCAAGGGACATCTGGCAGGGACCTGCACTGGGCGCCGGCATGGGCGGGGCTGGGGGGCGGGGCGGAGCAGGGCCGCTGCGCTAGGCGTAGCTGCAGCGGACGCACCCCCTGGCCCCGACGAGGCCGTTGGGCCGCTGGGCTCGTCCTACCGGCCTGCCGGCATGTACGGCGTCACAGATGACGAGGTACTGGAGATGTTGTTCCAGGTGGGGCCGCTGCTCGTGCTCACACGGGACCAGTTGGTGTGTGGCTTCGGGGGGTGATGGTTCTTGCGCCATGGGGGCTGGTAGAGACAGGGTAGTCTGCCGGGACAGGGCGGCTGGCGCGCAAGGGACGATTGTGACGAACGCAGCCACACGGATGGGCGCCGCGGACCTCACGAGCGGACTTCAAAGTTCAGCTCACGTGCAGGCTTCCAGCTGGGGTTCCGAGCTCCGAGCATGGAGGACCGTCACCTGCCTCTACTCCCATGGAGCCAGCCCGCTTTGCCTGCCCCCCCAACCCCCCCTCCTCCCGCCCTCCCCCGACCCCAGCACGCGGGTCTGCGGGCGCTGGAGTTTGCAGCGGCGCTTCCGAACCTTCAGGTCAGCCCCCAGCAGCCGCCCTAGAGGGAGGGAGCCAGGGGGTACGGGCCGCTGCATCCGGAGAAGGGTAGCACCTAGGGGTTGGGAACTCGTCGGTGCGTTTGATGGGTGCCGGCCACCTCTCCCGCCCTCCGCTTCGGGTGGTTGATCAGCAGAGGCTGACACTGGGTCGTGTGTCGATGGGTGGCTCACCGCCCCGACCGCAGGCCTCGCCCCGGTACCTGGCCCTGAGCCCCTCCAACCTGGCGGCCTGGGTGGGGCTGCTGACGGCACTCGAGGTGGGGCACGCGGGCGAGGGCGAGGGTGCGGGTGCAGGCAAGGAAGGGGGGGCGTCTTGCGCGGCCGTGTGCTTAGGTGGCAGCGGCCAGTTCCCGGTTGCTGGATAGCAGCAGGATGCCTCGGCGAGGCTCGCATGGTGACACTGTCAGACAGAATGGAGGGTCAAGTTTCCCAGGACCCCATCCACAGGGAAGTCGGAGGACGCCGCGGCGTGGGGTCGCCTGGGGGTGCTGTCCCCTTTCAGGATCCTGATCTCTAGCCCACGCCCGCCTGCCGGACAGGTGCAATCCCCTGCGGCTGTGCTGGCGCCCTGCCCCGCCTTTCTCATGGTCCCCCTGGAGGAGGAGGAGGAGGGAGCCGCCGGGGAGGGTGCAGCCGGGGAGGGACCAGCCCTGCCTCGGGGACCAGCCGGGGACGGGGCTCGCGGTCCCCCGCTCGGCGCCAGTGGCAGCGGAGGTGGCAGCGCCGGCAGGGCAGGGGGCGGCGCGGAGCCGTGGCTGGACGCCACGTGCGGCGGCCCCGCCTACGCCGCGGCGTGCGCCCGGTTCGTGTGCCACCTGAGGGACGAGCTGGGGGTGGCGGAGACGGAGGTGTTTGGGCTGCTGTCAAGGTGGGTGCGGTGGGTGGGTTGATGGAAGCTGCAGACGGGTGCTCGGGGCTGCTGTTGAGGCGGGCCGACGGGCGATGCGGTGCGGGCTCCGGCCATGTAAACGAGGGAGCTCGTGATAAACAGGGCTCACGGCGGCGCGGTGCGGCGGTGTTGCGGCGCGCCACACCGTGCTAGGGCAGGGGGAAACCATACCCGGTCACGGCCCCCAATACTCGAACCCATGGCCACAGCGCAGGGCCAAGCAGCATGCAAGGCAGGCGCATGCATCGCCACAAGCCCTGCCCCCGCCCCCGCTTCGGTTCGTGCCCCCCCCCCCAGGCGCCCCTCCCTGGCCTATTCCCCCCCCGCCACCATGGACGCCGCCATCGCCTACCTGGCCGTGGTGCTCAAGGGGGCGGGCAGGGGGCACCGGTGAGGGGGCCAGGAGGCAGGGGGTGTGGGTTGCTCAAGGGGGCCGGCAGGGGGCACCGGTGAGGGGAGTGGGGGAAGGGGGGGACATGCCAGCAGAGGTACTGGAACGGGATACTGATGATTCGGGGGGCAGCGAGCCCGGGACCCTCAACGCGAGAGGCCAGTGGGGTACCACTGGCAAGGTCCTCTTCGGTCGGTTTCCTGGTGTGCGCGGTGCGGTCTCGCATCGTGCGCTGCTTCCGGAAGCCGGCAAGGGGGATGCCGGTAGGTGGAGATGTGCCGTCAGTCAGCCTCGGGCCGGAGACGTTTAGCCTCAGCCCCCGGTGGTCCCTGGTGGCTCCGCTGTACCGTACGCCTTGTCATCGGCCAGCGCCTGAGCCTGTAGCCCTTGTTGAGCGTGAAGTGTAGTGAGCCTGAAGTGTAGCCCGTGTTGAGCGCTCGTTACCGCCTCACCGCCGCAGGCTGGGCACGGCGCGGCGAGCAGGGGCAGCAGCCGCTGGCTCTGGCTCTGGGCCCTCCACCGCCGCCTCGGCGTCCACGCCTTCCTCCACCTCATACCCCGGGGGCGCCCCGCCCTCCTCCGCCGCCGCCTCCTCCTCATACCCCTACCCCGGCGGCGAGGAGGCCGAGATGGACGCAGCGCTGATCCGCTTCCTGCGGAGAGCGCCCGGCGCCCTGGCGCTGCCGCGGGGGGCGCTGGCGGCGGCCCTGGCCCGCCTGTCGGACGTGGTGGAGTCGGGCGGGGGGCGCACGGCGGAGGGTCTCGAGCGGGGGCGGGGCCCGGTGGGGGAGGCGGAAGGCCGGGGCGGCTCTGGGGTCGTGGGCGGCGGGCGATCAGGGGGGCTTGGTGCTGCGCTAGGAGGGCAGGGCGAGGAGGGCCAGGGAGAGGGGGAGCAGGGGCAGCAGGAGGAGGAGGAGGACCAGAGCCCTGCGGCGCTGTTTAGGTTGCTGTGCGCTGTCCCCGAGTTGTTGTTGGCAGGAGCCGAGTCGGGGGAGGGGCAGGGGCAGGGGCAGGGGCACGGGGAGGGGCGGCGGCCGCTTGTGGACTGTGTGGCAGCGGCGCGGCGGCTGGCGGCAACGGGGCGGGCTGCTGGGGTGGAGGCGGCACGCCTCTAGCATGGGAGGGGTTATCCTCGCCACGGGAGCGTCCAGGCAGGTAGAATAGGGTGGAGGGGCGTGGCGTGGGCCACTGTCGCACTGGGGTTAGCCAGTGGTGTGCGCCGGAGGGGCTGTGTGCGTGTGTGGGTCCCCGAGCTCTCTGCGCCGCGCTCCTTGGTTGAGGGCCGGTATTTGATTCGGGCCCTGTAACCATGATCCTGCATGCGAAGTTATGAACACCTGTGCGGCCGAACACGGTATCAGCAGTAGCAGCGGGGATTGGCGTGACGTTCATAGGGTTCGTCGGTGGGCGTGCCCCCGATACGTTTCAAGAACGGGGGTTCGAATGATCTGGTCTTAGTGATGCCGCTTCTAGCGGCATCACTAATGGATCAATCATGTAAGATGACACATGGCTGCGCGATTCAGCTGTCTGTTTAGAGCATATACGGCCGCAGTGCTTGTGCACGCTCGCAGCTGCTCGCAGCGGGTTTGGGCTGGGTACACCGATTACCCGCCGCCGACAATTCACTGGCCGCGAGTGGCCCTCGCGCCCTCGCGCTCGTGCAACGATGTCCCCAAGCACATTTGTATTCCGTGAATACTTTGCGCGATGTGGGCTGCGTTCTCGGCAAAAAAGCGTCGGGGCAGGCGCCTTTCGCCCAGCCCGCGCGGCTACGGCCCTGAAACTCTGCAAAGAATCTGTAGCACGCGGTCTGGGGGCGTTTGGGGCCCGCCAGAGTAAGTAGTATTCGTTACTGACGGTTGCATAGAGGCGAGGGTCCCCGCGCCTGCGCCTTTCAACCCTGCCGCGCGGCTATGGGCTCGACATGAGTGTCAGGTATCGACGGCGCGTGGGTTGGGGGGCTCTGGGGGCTGGTAGGAATCTGGCCAGGCCGTTTTGCAAATGGGTCGGTGGGTCACCGACTTTGATATTCGACAGGCGGCATAAACAGGAGTGTCGGCACCTTGGTTCCTTGGGTTGCTTCCTGTGATAGAGGCCTTCCGCTGCTGATTTGCTGTGCCCCCACCGGCCCACGTGGCAGCCTCACGCTGCTGGGGGAGCACGCAGCACCAGCTGCACCACTGGGCGTAGGAACGCCCGAGGAGCGACCGTTGTTCCACAGTATCGGGGAATCCCTCCGTAGGGGGGTCCCCTCCTCACATAGTACTGTGCCTGCACACACGACACGGCACGACAGCTGGCGTAAGCGCACAAGTGTTCTTGGTCAAACAGCGAAACGCATCACGCCCCCGCGTGCACGTGCGCCTCGACTGGAATATGAGAATGGGGACCGCCCCTATCCCCGTGGGCGTGGTCCTATCCTCCGACGTCGATTCGTTGGTGGTGATATCTGCATTCCCGTCCTTGGGGGGTCGGGTTTGGCACGGTTGGACCGAGGTCGGGTAGGTGCTTCCAGACACCGAAATGGCCCACGCCTCTTCAGATTTAAGCTTAGGGATGCATATGCTTGTGTTTGAGAGTGTTCTTAAGCTGTGCACGGCGCGCGATGCCCAGAACTGGTCGTTGACTGACGGTCAGCGACCACCCGCGAGCACATCTAGGCGCCGAGCTACTGTCATACGGCTTGCTTTGACTAAAGACAAGTCTAGGGAGAGTTCTGGCGACTTCTGCGGAGGTCGCCCGCCCAAGCATGTCGGCCGACATGCGCCCGCGACTCCAGAGCCTGGGATACGCCCTGAGATGCCCTATAAAGTCATGGGGTCAAATTTTAGTTGGGGACCAGACGGGTGCTAGGGAGACGGGAGGAGTGAAACCCGCCTGACTGGCTGGTAGGAACGCCCGAGGCTGCCAGGGCGACGGGAGTTGCTGCGGGCAGCAACGGGGGATCCCTCCGTAGGGGGGGGCCCTGCTCACATAATACTGTGCCTCCACGATAGCTGGCGTAAGCGCACGAACGTTCTTGGTCCCACTTGGTCAAACAAGCGAAACGCATCACGCGAGCCCCCGCGTGCACGTGCGCCCCGACTGGAATATGGGAATGGGGCTACTGGTTTTTACAGTACCGAGTGCGCTGTCAATAGCGCGGGGGCAAGTCTGTTCGGCCTGATTATCATACAGCCTTCCACGACCGGACGTACGGCCGCGGCGTTTCTTCCGGTCATGTGCATAGGTACGTACCTATGCAAAATGCCTGTCATATCGTCGTTGTCTTGGCAATAACTAAAGCGTATTATGGATGGACATTGACTTGACTCGCAGCACTGCCGAACTAGGAACGCAGCCGAACTTCGCCGACGAACTGTCGCCAGCACCACCTTGCTTGATGCATCCATGCGTGCTTCAAATCTGTTATGCTGCTTTGGTCGGGCCGGTCAAGGTCAGTCCGTAGCGTCAGTCGCGCGAGCGAGGCAAGCGGGTCCGCCTACCGCCGGGGATACCGCTGCTGTAGATGCAGCTGCTGCATCCGAGACAAACTCCACACAAGCCCTGCAAGGACACCTGGGCGCGGTACTCGCGCGGGTGTTGTGCGTTCGCCGCATCTTTGTCGGCGAAGACACCGAGAGGCTGCTGCACGCGACGGGGTCGTTTGCGCCCGACGGTGGAAGTCTCGAGGTGCTACTCCGGCTTGCGGTGAGCGGGATCGGGCTGCTCGCTGGTGAAACGGACGTAAAGAGTGGAACGTGCAGGTCAACCCTGCAGAAACGCTGGCCCTGCAACCCTTACAAGGATGAAGCGTCAAAATACGTTTGACCTTGTGGCAGGTTGTCAACAATAACGCAGCGAAAGGCCGACATGTACCCTGGCACCATCCCAACATCGTGCAGCAGTATGCTGCTCTGGAGGTCTCACTTGAAGAGGTCCGTGACCTCTTCACTTCTCCCGAGTGGCGTGCCAGTGTAAGCGTACCGGACACATCCGGCACCGCGCCCAAGCCGGCCGCGAGTGCCCCCGCCGGCCCCTCCCCCGGCCACGTGCACGGCCCCCGCTGCCTGGCCGAGGCCCGGGGGTCTCTGCAGGGGGCGCTGGAGGCTCTGGCGGCGGTGGCGGAGGAGGGGCAGCGGCTGCAGGTGCTGGTCACAGAGTGGTGAGCGAGGAGGGTCGGCTGTGTGTACAGGGCCGCCCGAGTGAGCGCGGACTGCTCAGCGGGGTCGGCTGCGTTTGGGTCGTTATTCGCAAGCCCTCCCCGCCTGCGTCCGTACCTGCACCCACCCGCCCCAGGTGCGACGGCGGCGACCTGCACGCGCACCTGCTGCGCCTGCAGCAACACACGCGGCGCCACGCCTCAGCCAGCAGGAGGCCGGACAGCCTGGGCTACCTGCCCTCCCCGCAGCAGCTCGCCTCCGCCGCCGGGCACGGACCCGGACCCGGGCCCGGGCCCGCCAGCGCCGCACGCTCTCAGTGGGAGGCTCTGCTGCCCTCGGAGGGAGCAGCGGCTGGGTCGGGCCAGACATCGCATGGCACTCGCCCGCCCAGCAGGGCCCGCGACGTGAGCACGCGGTCCCTGGTTCAGCTGCTGACGCGGGGCAAGCAAGAGACAGTCGCGGCAATAGCCGCCGCCCTGGACGTGGCGCGGGGCGTTGCGGCGCTGCACGCCGCGGGCCTCGCACACGGCCGACTGGAGCCGAGGACCGTGCTGTGCGCGAGCACCCCGCATGCGAAGGCGGAGGCGGGGGCGGCAGCGGGCGGGGTGGCAGGGGCCCTGGCAGCAAGCGTGGGCATGGCAGGTGTGGCGACTGCGTTTACAATGACCTCCGCTTCCTCCGGCCTCGGGCCCGGGCGTGGCTCCCTCGACGTGGCACCAGTGGCTCGGTTACAACCGCCACCCGCCGACGAGCAACCGCTGTCGGTTGGCGCGGTCATCATCAAGCAGCGGTCGCTGACCGACCCCCAGCAGGAGCTACCGCTGCCAGTGGAGTTGCTCAACAAGGGGCCCGGCCCCTTGTCCTCTGGTGCCGGGCCGTCCTCTGCAGCCCCGCACCGCTCAAGCGGGATAATGGGATGGCTGCGCTCGCCCCTCGGCGGCGCGTCCGGTGGTGTCAGCAGTCCGGGACTAGGAAGTGCTTCGCCGCTGGTTTCGTATGTGCGTAGCTCCATAGGAGCTGAGGTACAGGCGGCGGGACACCAGGTGAGGCCGCGGCGAGTCCGTCGGGACAAAGCAGCGTGTGTGTGCTTGCAGCATAATGCCTTCGGGACATGCTTTGTACTCACCCAGCCGGACCCTGTTACAGCATGAAAGCCTGACGCCTCATCCCCCGTCATGTGCCACACACGCCCCTCCTACCGCAGTGCACTGGGACGGCCCAGACCACGCCCCACGCGCCCGCGCCCGTGACGGCGCCCATCCCCTTCGTCGCCTCCGCCCCCGTCGACCGCATGCGACCGCCTTCCTCTGCTGCCATCAGCTCGGGTGCCGCTCTGGGCTCTGGCGCCGCCGCCGCCGCCGCCTCTGCTCCCATGAGCACCTGCACGGGTGCCCATCCGGCCACCGCGGCGGGGGGTGTGGCCAGGGCGGAGGGGTCCTTGGCGCCGTCAGTCGTGTCACCCTTCATCGCCACATCGTACAACGCCAGGACTGACGCGGCGCTGCCGTACCAGATGCCGTACACCTTCAAGCTGCGGCTGCCTTCGGTGCCCAGCACGGACCGCGCTCGTGCGGCGGTACGGGGCGCTCTGGAGGACGGCGGCCCTAGGAATGCAGCCAATGCAGGTGGTGCTGACCTGTCCAAGAACACCGTGACGTGGGGCGCGCTAGCTTACGCTGCACCCGAGACCTTTGCCGGGATGGCAAGCGGACTGCCGGATGGCGTCGGCGGGTGCGGCCACCCCGAGGAAGGAGCGGGACGGCCGGCGCCGTCAGGTGCCTTTGCCGCTGACGTGTACTCCCTGGGCGCGCTGCTGTGGCAGCTGGTCTCGGGCGGTCGGCCTCCGCACTACGAGCGGCACCCCGCGCAGATCCTGATGGGCCTGCTGTCCGGCGACCTGGACCTGGCCCTGGAGTGGCCCGAGGACGTGGACCCGGAGCTGGCGGAGCTGGGCAGGGCGTGCATGCGGAGGGAGCCGGACAGCAGGCCGAGCGCGCAGATGGTAAGCGGCGGGATTGCGTTTGCAGGCGGGCCCTACACTTCCGAGGCTGACCAACCGCTTCTGACCTCCAGTGACTTTATCTATGCCCCCGATAACCCCCGTTCCCAGGTCGCAGCGGTGCTGGAGTCTGTCCTGGAGCGAGTCCGCCAGATGGCGTGACCCAGCGTGGCCTGTTGGCTACCCAGCCACTGGATGCGTTGGGCAGGCTGGCGGTCGGGACGGGCCTGACCAGTGCGTATGGCACCGGTATGCACAAAACGGTACGGCGCCCCGCATCACTGGGTGCCGTATGTACACCTGGATTGGGAGGCCCACATGACAAACCGCCGGGCAGCTCGGGCGCACTGCTGGTGGCATAGCACTGGTTGGTTGGATCGTGGGTCGCAGAACACCAATTTCCGTGTCGAGCAACAAGTATTCAAGTATCAAGAAGTTGTAGTGTGGTTGAATGCGCTTATCTGGCGCGCTCTGGAATGGGTTTAAGGCGGTGGTACACTATGCACTACCCTGCGCTCAAGTTAAGGGATTCAGAACCTCGTGGTTGCGACCCAGCGTGTCATTGTGAGGTCACAATGCCTGCTGCCAGAAGCAAACCCACCATGCGGTGCCGCCCCTACGTGGGTGCAGCGCTGGGCGGGATGTGGAAGTGAGGCGCTGAGAAAGATTTGCCCAAAGTTCCTCAAGAGCTTTCCCTTGAACAATTGATGACTATCCCTTCATGCTTTGTCACTTGGCATTGAGCCACTGCCCAGAGTGGGGGACAAGGGTGGCTGCCCGATGTCAGGGAAATAGCCGAGTCCCCTGGGTGTTGAGTGTGGGTTCTGTGTTTGGGGGGGCCGCACCCGAATGGGATGGCGAAGGGTTACTGCGTGCACGTGCGCCAGGGGTTGCATAGGACAAAGGAATATTGCAGGGCCGGGATTGGCATCGGCCAGCGTTGCAACGCCGGGCTGCATGGCTTGAGGTTGCACTGTTGCGGTTTGCCGTTACACGGTTAGCTGTTTGCTGAGAAGCCTGATGTCTGGGAGCTTGGATGCCTCAGCCCTTGAGCCAGGTTACGGACACGCCGTCGCGTGGCCCATTCCAGGGAACTCATCGGCGGATTAAAGGAACTGTGCCTGAACCGGCTGTGCCTGGCTAGACTTTGCCTGCCAAGCCTTGATGGGTCAATTATTCTTCTTATTACGGAAATGGGCGTTCACAGTGGTGGGGATGCGTGCTTGGCGATTATCCAGGCACGGGGGAGGGGAGGGTTTGTGCCATTGGCAAGGGCCTGTTTGGCTTCATCACATCCCCTGCTCAAGTCGCTAGATGCGCACTTCACCGCCGCCTGTGCGTTCCCGGGGCAAGCACGCAAGCGGAGGAGCGGAGCTGACGGGAGTGAGGCGGTAGGGGGTCCGCATTCAGCGCGGCTTGGCTGCCGGCGGCTGCCGTGTGCCACGTGGTTGGCATGGGCTAGCATGGGTTTCAGGCTGGGGCAAGGGCAACCTAGTAGCGTGTGGGGCTCGGGGCAGGGCCCTGGCCAGGGTTCGGGGCAGGACCCCGGCCAAGGCCAGGGAGGGAAGGAGGGAGGGAGGGAGGGTGCCGCCGATGGAGGAGCGTGAAGCGACCTCCGGGCGGAGAGCGGAGGGCAGCGGAGAGGGTAGTGCGCCCCGAGGAGACAGCGCGGCGCCGCCCGCAAGCCGCTGGCGCCGGCGCGCGGCCGGCTGAGCTACGGCGGCATGAGCGAGGGCAGCGGACGGAGCGCCGTTGCCTAGCCCGGCCCATGGGGAAGGTCTGGTGGGGGCGTAATTGGCTTGGCCCTTTTTCCGGGATGGACGCGCTACACAGCTGTGGCCGGGAAGTTGCTGGTCAGTGATGTGGTGGTGGTCCCAGTGGTGGGAGACGCGCTGGTTCTGTGCATGCGGGTGTGCGTGCCGTGGCCCCACGCGCAGGGCTGTACCATACCGGAAACCTGTAGGACCCCGTGACAGCCACAGGCAAGGGCGCTGGCTGGCGGTCACCTGCCTTCGCCTCACGGTGGCGCGAGGCAAGGGCAGCAGGCCCTGGGGCTTAGGGTGCCTGAAGCCTGAACAACCGGGGCCTTTGTGGTCTTGCGCGCAGGACCCGTAGTCCTTACAGCCTCTTGTTAACCCAGAACTGCCACCTCCACCACAGCTTCAACCGCACCCGCATGAGGATGCTCGATAGTTCTAGCCTGGGCTCAGCCATCATGCCCATCATGCCCCTCCGCCCTCCGGCCTGAAGCCCCCGCCTCCATCGCTCGCTGGCCCGTCCCTTGTACTGGAGTGCCAGCAAGCTGCCCCCCCCCGCACACCAGGAGCTCCTTCGCCTGCACACCTCCCCTGTCAAACCGGCTCGGCCTCAGCGCCCGCCCGCGTGCGGCCTTTGCAGGTGAAAGGCGGCGCTGGGCACTGCCCCCAGGCCCCCCCAGCTGTCCGCCTCCGTGCAATTCAGCGGCAGCGCCGGGCCATCAGCCCCGCAGCCCTGAGCCCGGACCCCAGCCCGCGGCACGCCCCGGTGCTTGAAGGGGGGGGGGAACGGGCGGCGCTGTGCGCTCGCTCGCTTCGTTGCGCCTTGGGCTGCAGCCCCAACCTGCCTCCAGCTCCCGCGCGAGGGCCGCCTTGCATGAGCACGGGCCCCGTTCTCCAGGTCTCAGCCCCCCTCGGCCCTCAGGCCTTGAGCTTGCGCGCGAGGGTGACCAGGTCCGCCACCTTGTTCTTGACCCACCCCTCCACCTTGGGGTCCAGCAGGTCGCCTGGGGGGGGGCATCGGAGGGGTCACGGAAGGGGAAGGTGGGGTAACGCGTGTGTGTTTACGGGCGTGTGCGCTGGGGGCGGGGGCGAGGTCACTGCCCTCCACCTTGGGGTCCAGCAGGTCGCCTTGGGGGGGGGGGCATTGGACATTGGAGAGGTCAAGGGATGGGGAGGGGTAAGCGTGTGTGTGTATGGATGCGTGCGCGTGTGCGCGTGTCGAAGGGGCCGTGATACAGCGGGACACCTATGGGTCCAGAAGGTCCCCTGGGGTGGGTGGGGGGACGGGGATGACGAGCGGAAGAAGTCGTGACTGTGATCGCCGCCGTACGCCCCAAAGGCCCGTAGCCTGCCCTGCTACGTCCCCCTCCCCCGGCTCCACCCGCCCTCTCGCCGGCGGCGACGCACCGCTCTCGCTGAACCACTGCGGGTTCTCGTAGCGCTTGAGGGCGCTGCAGGGGGGCGGGGGGGTGGGGGGGTGGGCGGGGTCAGGGGGCGAGGAGGGGGCACGAGGGCGCGCGTATGTGGCAAGGCCCCACACAGCATTGGAATCCCGCATCCAACAACAAAATGATCGAGCGCATAGGCATATGCCGCACTGGTCATGCAGTGATCTGCTTAAGGAGACAACAGAGCAATGTCTTGAACGCTACAGCCAGACAGCCCAGACAGACCTCTACCACTACCCCTACCCCACCCCAACCCCCACCCCCACCCACACGTCCGGCCCGTTCACGAAGTACACGTTCATGTTGGGGCCCATGGTGCGCAGCTGCGTCTGCGCGCGGGCTGGCGGGTGGGTGGGAGGGTGGGTGGGAGGGGCAAGGGGGAGGCGGGCCGGGGGGCCGGGGGTCGATCAGGTGATCACCGGATGAGGCGAGGGGCGTGAAGTGCAGGGACAGGATGGCCGGCGGATTCGGGCGCAGCTGGAGGAGGGGCGGACAGGGTGGGCGGAGCCCATGGATCCCAGCCGCAAACTCCAAGCAGTCTGCTCTTGGGGCGGGAGTGGGTTCCTCTTCCCCAATCGTCCTGGCAAAACCTAATCCCGCCCCAGAAGGCTGCCCCGCCAGGGCCGCTCACCCGTGCCGCCGCCGCCGCCCGATCCCACGATAGCTGCGGCCTTGCCGTCAAACACGTTGGGGCCGTGGGGGCAGTAGCCCCAGTCAATGGCGGCCTGAGGGAAAACGCGGAGGGGGGGGGCGAGAGGCGGGGGGAACTGATATCGCGTGTGGGTCGCGGGCGGCGCTTTCTCTCGGGGAAAGGTGACCCGACGCGTTTCAAACCACAGAGATGCGGAGCAGTCTGGGCTTGCTCCTTTGTGGGTGGGGGATGTTGGGTCGCACGGGCCACGCCGGTGGGTCGGGGGCGGCGCAGCGCGGGGAGGGAGCGCGTGCGAGCGGGGCGCCCACGCGAAACGCAAGTGCCCCTCTGCCCCCCGTCCCTCTCCCACCTTGAGGGCCGACGTGACGCCCAGGTTGTACTCGGGGCACGCGAACAGGAGCGCATCGGCCTTGAGGACCTGGGGGGCGGGGAAGGGTGGGGGAGGCGGGCGCAGAAGGGGGTGCTCAGAGATGCAGGTGATGGCAGGGATGGGCAGGGAAGGGCGATCTGCTTAGGGCCGCGTCCCGCAGACCCTGAATGCCTTTTACCGCTACTAGTACCCTCAGCGGTAACCTCCAGCTCATTCAAATGTAACGCTGCACAGACACCGCTGCGCGGCCCTCCTCCCCTTTCCCCGTCCCCCCCTCTCTCCCTGCCTTGGCGCGGAAGGTGCGGATGGCCTCGGGAATCACCGACTCGTCGTTTGTGTCCTGGAGGGGGGGAGGGGGAGGGTTTGGAGGGGGCGGTGGGTTTCGGCAGATGTGCCCCTCTTGCTCACGGGCCTTGGCACGCCCTCTCCTGACTGGCACATCATCGCTGCCGTACCAATACATGCATCCGGCGGCGTCCAAGTTGCGCATCATCTGCAGCTTGCCGTACGGGGCACCCCTCACTACCCCGTACGGCTGCCGTACGACCGGGCCCTCACACCTGCCAGATGTCGTCGTTGTAGGTGGGCAGCCCCCCAATGTCCACGATCTCAAACGTGACGCCCTCGGGCAGGTTCTTGGCGGCAGCGCGCAGCAGGCCTGCGGGGCAGCGGGAGCCAGGGGAGGGGCAGGGGAGGGGGAGTCGAGGCCGGGGACAAGAGGTGACGAGTGCACACCGGGGAGGGGAGGGGAGGGGTGTACCGGACGCAGTCACACAGAAATGCTGCATCTCAGGCGACGCCTTTGGAGCGGGGAGCCTTGTGCCGCTGACAAAGCTGACAAGGGTCACCAGAATCCTTTCTCACCCCACCCCGTCTGCCCCCTTCCCGGCAGCGCGAATCAACCCGGATAGCTGGGACCGAAGTAGCTTCACTCCTCCGCACAGACCAGCGCATTCAGCGGGCGCGTGAGCCGGGGTCCCACACCGTACCCGCACGGCCCAGCACAGCACGGCCCTGCCCCACCAGTGTTGGTGGAGCCCTTGCGCAGGGAGCCCGAGATTGCCGCGATGTGGATGGGCTGGGCGGAGGCGGAGGTGACCGTGGCCAGGCAGCGGGACCGGGAGGGGCGGGCCTGCGGGGTGGGCGGGAGGAGTCAGGGTGGAGGGGGGAACGGGAGGAGGAATGCGAGGGGGCAGAGGGCGAGGAACTTTCGGTGCGTGGCACGGCGGGTTGGCGCGTTCGCGCCCGCTCTGCATCGTGCGGACTTGCTCGCTATTCTGTCGCCATGAAGCGTCAGCCACTCATGCGCGCAAACATGCGCTCCCCGGTCGTGTGGGCAACAACGCCGAACGCTCGTGCGAAAAGGTGATTACGCCCTGGGACGCGCGTTTGGGACTGCCGGAGCACTCACTGGTGCAGCGAGCACAGCCCTGCGGGCGACCACGCTCGAGGCGCTGCGGCGGAGGAGCATCGTTGCCATCGCGAGCACAAGGATGTGGCCTGGGTTACGCGGGTGGGTGAACTGGCTTGACTACGAGCGAGCACGCGAGCAGTCGCCTGTATGTCTGCTTGCTATGTATGTAGATAAGTGCTTTCCTGTAACCGGGTCATCGTGTTCGTGTCACCTGTCATCTCGCAACTACGTCCCATGATCAACCGCCACCAGGAAGTTCTGGGTGCCACATGGGCCTGGACAAATACCCACCACACA
This sequence comes from Edaphochlamys debaryana, assembly GCA_016858145.1. Lineage (NCBI taxonomy): Eukaryota > Viridiplantae > Chlorophyta > Chlorophyceae > Chlamydomonadales > Edaphochlamys > Edaphochlamys debaryana. Next base: position 68,811 of record JAEHOE010000177.1, on the reverse strand, counting down.
CAATGAGCTCTGGAGACTTCGTGTAGCGATACGTTATCAAGGATTGGGGGCAGGGGTAAAACCAACGAGGTGCAGGCATCCCAAGGCAAGCATGGGGGAGCCGGGCGCGAGTTCACCGGCGAAGGCCCGCAACTCTACACGTACCGTAGTCAGTTTTGGGTGTGTTCTGCTGTGTATCCTGCTGGTGGTTCTGGTATTCGGGCGTCAGGCCAAGAGTTGCCCGCTCGATTGTGAGCACAGCCGGAGCCATGTCTCGCGAAGGGGGTTTGCTAGAACGCAGGAGGTCGGGAAGGTGGAGTGGGGACGATTGGTGCGAGGTACTTAGCGGCAATGAAGACTGGCGTGCAAGGGCGGGAAGGGGGTATGGGGTTCGGGCCTGAGACGTGGAGACGTGTGGAGGGGAAGGGGGGCTGCACGCGGGGGGGCCGGGCAGCCGGCACGGACACGCGGGCAATACACCCGGGCTGTTGACCGCGCGATGCAACATAGGCGCCAAAGCCCACAGCTTCGACATCTGTGACACTCGCACCGCAGGGAAAGACGTCGGGACCGAGCTGCGCTTGCGCAACACTGCTAGGAGAGCTTCCTCTGCGCTCACTCTGCGCTGCCATATTACATCGCTTACGTCGTGCATACCTCATACTTTAGGGAAAGACGTTGCATTGTTTCGCTTTGAGGACCGATCGATCCGTTTCCGTAGCGACACACTGACTGAATTGCCGCCTAGCTGCAAGCTCCTCGGGCAAGGTCTCACGAATGCCGAGCCGGCGACACCGGCCCGGTCTCGGGCTGCGCGTCTCGTGCGCGGCTGCTGTGGCTTTGGTCGTCTGCATCGCCGCGGCTCCGCTCGGCGCGCTGGCACAGCTCTCAACGGCCGTGGCACATGACAAGCAGGCAAGCAGGTTACACACAATGGTGCTCCGCGTGTCGCCCTATGGCCGGCGGGTTGGGTCGGGTGTTGCGGCTGGGGGATGCCAGGGGGGGTGTTTGGAAAACCAAGCCGGCCAGGCGTTGGGAGGCAAGAGCATGGCAAGACCTTCCGGCTAGCCTACTTATGCTAGTTAAGCCGAAGCCAAGGTAGCTTTCTAGGGGCTGGTGGAGGGTGGCAGGCAGGATACGTGGGGGTACAGGAGTGCCAGGGTAAACCAACCTCTTACGTCGAGTACCGTGCTGCTGTCCGGAAGAGAGGGAGCCTCACTAGACTACGACCAACTGTCAGCTCAACAGCAGCAGGGAGCAGGCAGTGTCCGGGGGAGGAGCACAGTACACGGCGCGCTGTGGCTGGGGCCCGTGCCTTGCGCGGCAGGCATAAGGGGCCTCGGCCACTCAGGGGTCCCTTGCACTCGAACCGCACGTATCCTGCGACTCCTGTCCCCTCCAGCCCCCCTGGGCCCACAGCCTTCTACGCGTCTACCACGCTGCTGGGGCGTGAGCCAGCCTTGACCTGGCCGCCTGCCACACCCGTGTCCCTCGACGCCCTACTTTCTCGATGCCAATTACCCTCAGCTCAAGGAGGTTTCGGGCGACAACAAGTACCGGGACCGCAAGGCGGATTTGGACAAGGAGGGGGACATGTGGGTCGCTGTTGCGGTTGCAATTGCGGTTGGGGTTGCGGATGTGGTCTGCGGGGCAGTGCGGGAACGTAAGGAGGATTGTTCTGGTGGTACGGGAGAGGTAGGGAGCGCGCGGAAGGAACAGCTCTGTGCGAGCGGGGGGCAGCAGCAGAGGCAAGATCAGCTTGGGAAGGGAGAGGCCAGGGCAGCGCAAGGGCTCACGTTGTGAGCCTCCCTCCCCCTCTCCCCCGCCCTCTCGCCGCCTCCCTCCTTCCCCCTCCGTCCCCGCAGCCAGCACGAGGGCCCGGTGCCCGGCGCGCAGCACTGCGGCAAGCACCGGCTGGACCTGGGGTGGATGACGGAGGCCACCTCCTCCGTGTACGCCACGCCCCTCATCACGGACCTGCACGCGGACGGCAGGCGAGGCGGGGGCGGGGAAGGGGCGGGGAGAGGGGCTGGCAGGGGGGCGTGTTTGGCAGCGAGAGGGTAGCGAGGCTGGAGTGTGGGTGCGGAGGGGGGCGCGTAATAGGGTAGTGTGAGCCGGTTGTAGTGCGTGTCGCGGGGGTCAAGGGGGGCCGTGTGGGAGGGTTGGGAGGGGCTGCAGGGGTGCGGGATGCGTTGCCTTGGGGTGACAGATGGGGCAGGAGGTGCGGACTGCGGAGGTGCCCGGCACGCAGGTCCCGACCCCTGCCGTCCGCACACTTCCCCATGCAGGCGCGATATCATCGTGCCATCCTTCGTGCACTATCTGGAGGTGCGTGCGCGGCTAGGCGGGCTTACAACGGGGCGGGAAAAGGGCGAGGAACCAGTGCCGTATAGGTCTTTGAGCTGGCCAGACGGGGTCTACCGCTCTTTCGTGGTCCCTGCCTGCATGTGTGCATTGAGGAGGCCGGGCGGGGACTGCACGGGGCGAGTGGAGGGCGACGGACAAGTAGATCGGGCCGCGCCTGCCCCCGAAGCCCCGTACCCTCACACCCATACCCGGACCTTGACCGCTTCCTCGTTAGGTCCTGGAGGGCCCCAACGGCGGTCAGGCGGTCGGGTGGCCTGCCTTCCATTCCTCGTCGGTCCACGCCTCCCCGCTGCTATACGACGTCGACTTTGACGGTGTACGGGACGTACTGCTGGCGACGTACGACGGGCAGATCCTTTTCTACAAGGACACGGTGGGGATGCCCTTGGGTTTGGTCGGAGGAAGCATGGCGCAAGGCCGCATGGCGCCAGTTCGGGGAGCGTCGCGGGGCCAGAGCAGCAGGCTGAGGCGAGACCACAATCGTTGTGCTCCGGCCTGATCGTTTCCTGCCCGCTCCCCCCCTCTCTCGCTGACAGGGTGACAAGATGCGCGAGGGCATCCAGATCAGTCGCCTGCGCGTGCGCAAGGTAGGGACAGGGGGCGAGGGAACGGGAGATAGAGGCGTTTTAGGCGCGACGACGGAGGGGCGGCAAGGCGTCGAGGATGAGAAGTGAAGGGCACCCGTATAGGCAGCCGTGCGGCTTCCCCCGCCGCCATGCTGGCTCTCGCCCCCTCCTCTGTCTTCCTGACGTGAAGCAATCCCGCTCAAACACCTTTCTCCACCTCAACCCCACCCCAGGACTGGTACGTGGGTCTAGACCCCACGGACCCCTTCGACCACACCCACCCGGACGCACACGCGGACCTGGGCAAGGTATGCGGGGGGGCGGGGTTTTGGGGTGGGGGGTGGGGGAGTTTGGGGGCTGCGTGCAAACACGCCGGCGCTGGCAGGGTGACGTCGCAGCGGGAGGGGGATTGAGCCGGGGGACAGAGGGGCGACAGGGGGGAGAAGCTGGAGGTGCGGTCGGGAGTGGCTGGGGTGGGGAAGGGGCGGCCAGGCGTCATCCCTGTGTCCAGCAGAGGTGCTGCGCGGGCTGCAGCGCAGAGGTTGGGCGGAGGGCGTGGGGCAGACAGGCATGCTCCCGGCCCCTCTCTCCCTCCTTCACGCTCCACCCCTCACCTCCCTTCCGCCCCCCCCTCCCTCCCCCAGCCCCTCACCCGCGCCGCCAAGGGCGACCGCGACGCGCAGGCCAAGACCCCCACCGGCGGCTCTGGCGGCACCAACTCCATGACGGAGCGCGTGCGCAAGTTCGTCAAGCAGATCAGCGAGTACAGGTGGGGGAACGGAGGGGGTGGGTGGGGGATCGGAGGGGGGCTTGGAGGGGCTTGGGGGTGGGGGCTTGGGGGCGGGGGTTTGGGGCTGGGGGGCGAGGTGGATCGTGTGCCAGCCTAGCAGATCTTGGAGTACGGGTGGGGGAGGTGGGGCGTGGGGGCAGTGCCTGACTGGAGGGCGAGCGGAGGGCGGACCAGGCGGTGAACAAGGCATTGGGAGATGGCGCGCTTCATTCCATCCCGCGCCGCACGTGAAGTGCAGATGGGGGATGTCCAGGTGTCCCACCTTGGGTATCTCCGATTGCGGGCCCTGCTTTCCGACTTAACCCGACAGCCTGTCCATTCTGCCAGGTCTTGCGTGCCGTCTGCGCTGTGATTGGCCAAGTCAGCCCCGTGCTCTTCACGTGCCGTACTCGCCCCTTGCAGGGCCAAGTACGGCGACACCGCGGCCGACAAGCTGATGGCGGAGGCGCGCCTTACTAACGCCGTATTCTACGACGCCGTGATGGCCATGGTGGCTGAGCAGAAGAAGGCGGACGGCGGCGCCAGCGGCAGCAGCGGCGCCAGCGGCAGCAGGCGGCGGCTCATGTCGATGGACGAGGGCGAGAGCGAGGGCGGGGTGGGTGGGCTTGCAGGGGGGTTCAGATTGGCTTGCAGGACGGGCAGGAGGTGGGTCCTTGGGTCTTTCGCAGTGTGGGTAGGAGCATGTTGTGAGGTGCACGGCCGAGTGCGGCGGGCCGGCGGGGGCCTGGGCGTTGGGGTTGGCAACTGCTGCCCAAGTGGCGGCACCGGGCCACCCCGGCCCTACCCCACCATCCATCCTCGCCCCTCTCTCGTCCCCCGGCCAACCCCTCCCACCCTCCGCACCCCCTCCCCCTCCCTCTGCCCCTCCAGGCGGCCTCAGGCATCGGCCTGGGCGGCGGCCGCGGCGCGGGGGCCCGGCGGCGGCTGATGCAGGCCGAGGGCGGAGCCACCACCACCACCACCACCACCACCACCACCAACCCCGACGGCTCCAAGACCACCACCGTCGTCAGCACCGACCCCGCCTCCGGGGTGACCACCACCGAGACCACCACCGTCAAGCCCGACGGCACCACCACCTCCACATCGCGGTCCGCCGTGCCCGAGGGAACCGCCACCGTGGAGGCGGGGCCGGGCGGCGCCACGCAGGTAGCATGGCTGGGGTTGGGGGTGGGGGGGGGCTGCTGGTGTGGGGGTGCGGCGGGTGCTGTGTTTGGGCTTGTGTGATTGTGGTGGGGGCCGGGCGGCGCGACGCAGGCAGCGGGTGGGGGATGGTGGGGTGATGGCGTGTTGGGGCCCTGGAGTGGGGTCGTGGTGAGGGGCGATGGCGTGCGGTTGTGCTGGGTGCTGGGTGCCAGGAGGTTTTCGCTGCGGATGCGGGTTGTGGTTGGCTGGATGCGCTTCGGGTTGCAGGGTCTCTCCCCGCAGAGCAACCGCCGACCTTCCACTGCTGCGAACCAAGCCCCCCTTCCCTCCCCTCCCCTCCCCTTACCTGATCCGCCGCATCTGTACGGCAGATCTCGAAGGAGGCGGCCGAGTCGTTCGACATCTTTGAGGTCCAGGAGGTGGACACCGCCACTGCGGTGGGCGGCGGCGGGGGCGTGGACCCCCAGCTGGACGGCGAGGGCCTGGCGCTGGGCGAGGGCGAGGGCATCGACGCGGCCACACAGGCCGAGTTCGAGGCGGCCCAGGTGGGGCCGAGGGAGCTGTGTAGAGGGGCGATGGGGGCTGCGGGTGGATTTCGCACGGGGCCGGGCAGGGCGGAGGTGGCAGCAGGGGTGATGGGGAAGAACGCGAGGGCTGTCCCGGCCGCCACGTCAGCTTCCCACCCCCAACCCTTTATACTGGTGCTCGTCTCACCGACAGCCCTGGTCTGTCCCGCTCAGCGCAGCCACCCCATACCCCGTCCCCCCCCCCCCCGCCACCCCATACCCCGCCGCCACCCCCGCCACCCCATACCCCGCCCCACCCCCCCGCCACCCCACACCCCGCCCCACCCCGCCTCCCGCAGGCCGCCTTCGAGGCGGAGCGGGCCCGCCTGGAGGCCGCCGGCCTGACCAACCCCGACGGTGCGTGCACGCTGCTGGGATCGGGATAAACTTGAACAGCCGCGCCCCTGCCGTGCCTCTGCCTCTCGCCACTCGCCAGCATGGCCCATGGGTTCCGTTGTAAGGGCTGCTCGCGGACAACCTCGCGCTGAGCCCAACTTCCCCTACCTCTCCCTCGCTACCGCTCGCTCGGCCCCTGCCTCCGGGCATGCGGACAGTCACTGGCAGGCCTCCCGGGTCTCCTGGCCGCTGTGACCCTGAGCCGCCCTGATTGCATCCGGGATCAACCAGGGCACAGCGCATCCCCCCTTCCATGACCCACCACCCTTGGCCATGTGCCGTCGTCCCCACGCGACTCCGGCCCTTGCATCTCGCGTCTCTTGCAGGCGACGTGACGGCTGAGCAGCTGGCGGCGGCGGGCGAGGGCCTGGGATCCGACGTGGATCTGGACATGTTCCTCAGCCGCCTGCAGTACGACGAGTTCGGGGATCTGGATGCAACCGCCGAGATCCTGGCGGGATCCGCGGACGAGCACGAGCACGGAAGTGGGTGGTGGGGCGGGGCGGGGAGCGGCGGGGGAGCGGTCTCGCTGGTCATGGAGGCGTGGCCGCGGGCTGTAGGGCAGACTGAAATGGTTTGCCAGGGAAGCACCTTCGTACTGGGCGCCCCGAACGGACTCCTCTTCCTCTTGTCCAGGTCGGGCGTGATCTCCCGCCGCATCGTTGCCCCCCTTCCCCATACCGGCCCCTCCTCCCCGCCCCGTCCGGTCGACCAGCACGCCTCCTACCCTGACGCCTTGGCCTCTGCCCGAGACCACACGCACCCTGCTCGCACGAGAAGCCCTCGCATCGCCCGCCCGTCCCCGCTCGGGTACTCACACCCTCCGTGCCCCCTGCCCCACGCCCCTCCACCCCCCCCCAAGTCGACCTGAACGCCGCCGACCCCGACGCCTTCGACTCTGACCACTACAAGCACCTGTACCTGGGGGACTACGTGGGCGGCAACGGCCGCGGCTTCCGGGGCTGGCTGGACGAGGACTTCCACCAGGTGGGGGCGGGGGCGGGGGCGGGGGGTGAATCGGGGGGTGGGGTGAAACGGGGGGTGGAATGAAACGGCGGTGAGGGGCGGGCGTGCGATGCGCGGGTTCAGGACGAGCCGGTTGGTGATGGAGGACAGCATGATGTATGGGAGGTACCGTGACACGCTCGAAGCCGCCCAGTGAATCTGCCGCATGTGGCGGTGCGAAGTTCAACCAAACCTGCCCGCCGTACGCTGCGAAGAAGAAAGCTGGGCAGGTGCGATCCCACGTTGCCCAGTACAGAGCGAGAGGGTCGGACGCCTGCACAACCGTCCAGCAGCGCGGGTCCTGCATCAACCTGATTTAGCCCACATGCGGCCATCACATTGCACGCCTCGGCAAGCGGTGCTGTCGCCGCGGCGAGCCGCTTGACGAGGTTTGGACTGGAGTCGGCAAGCGGCTTGTCGAGGTCGGCCTGTGAGTGAAGTCGGTTGGATGTGCGGCCGCGGCTTAGTGGTATGCCCCCGAGCGCACAAATGGGGCGCCAGGGTGCAGTCTACGCTTGTCAAGCTAGCGCTTGTTCGGTCTGCACTGGCCGGAAAGGCGTTCCGGGTTGGCTTACCGGTCCAGTAAGCTCGAGCCGCAGCGCGGCGACGCAGGACTCTGCGCCAGGACCAGCAGCGTCGAAGCCCGCCCGGAACACCTTCTTGGTCGCCGTGCCGTGGACTAGACCGTATAGGCAAACGACCCGCGACAGCGTGCGCACGAAAGCGTTCGGCACCATCTCAGAGCTCCGTCCCTCGTCGCCTCCACCTCCCAGCTGATTGGCATCGGGCGTGATGGCAGTTGAGCTGCCACTGTAGCTGCCCGAGTAGCGTATGCAGGGCCGGCCAATGAACCGTGCGTCGTTACAGGCACCCGTCGGCGGCTTGCCTCACGCCCTCTGGAGCTGTGACACGGATGGCGCGGGTCTTGGCTGGCAACCTCCGGCCCGCTCGTGCAGACCGTGAACCTCAAGCACCACTGTCGGAACCAAGGCCTTGAGCAAGGCCCACGGAGTATGCCTCTTGCTATGCAAGACCGTAGCTAGGTTTTCTAGCCATCCCCGTCCAAACCGTGACTCTCCAGCACGGCGCCTAAACGTTTTTGTATCCCGACGCCACTTCCTTAATGCGTCAGACCTCAGAACTCACCAGGTCAAGCAACACATGAACAACCATGCGCATCAAGCCTCTGCCGTACGTCCGCTGCGCACAGCCTTGTGCAGTTTCCCTCGTCGTTAGAACCAGAACCATGCTTACGGTACGGCTATCCACCGTGCTAACGCTTGTCGAGCAGCGCATTGCTGCTGCCCAGCATGAATAACCTTGGGAGAGGGTGTGTGGTGTTTACGCACCAACCAAACGTCTCGATGCATTTTGGGGTGGGTGCTTGGGCCGTCTCAAAGGGCATGCAAAGGGCATGTGTCATGTGCAGGTCGCGCACAAACCCCGGCCCACAACACGCAAAAGAGAATTATTATGCGTGTGCTTGCAACGCCTGCGTCCCAACAAACATGCGAGTGCTCGTGCTGCGCAGTCCCCCAGTCTCGATTCCTGCCCAACAGTCTGTGATGGAACTGTGGGCGTGTTGTCCGCACCCGTGCTCTGCAAGCCCGCGCGCCCACAAACACAATCTCGTGCAGAAGCACGCCAAGCCACACATACAAGCCCACCCCCACCCGAATGCACAGCAGTCTTCGCATGAACAGTGGGTCTCCCGGGCGCCCACCAGTCGTCATGGGCTCCACACCTGCCCCACTGTGCCGCATGGATCGAGTCAGCCTCGTCACAACTTGCGGAGTCCTTCACCCGCGCAGCCCACAGCCCACAGCACCACTGATCAAATGACACGCGGCATCGCCTTGCGGGGCGCAATATGCATCCGTTTCAAGGGCAGCACTAATACTTGCATAGCAGCGTGCGTTGAGGCCGGGGATGCCCTTCCACAATTTCAAGTACGACAGCGGTGCAACGGTGCCCGTGTCCCAGTTTCCAAGCCGGATGCCCAGTTACCACACCGCTCACTGTCCAGCGAAAGTGCGGTATGTCAGTCATTGTGTTGGCTGCAATCGTGTATGGTGACAGCCTACCGAGCCTCCCGAGCTATTTATTGCATGCGTCCGTTAAGACAGGGACATAGAGAGGTAGCAGTCTCGATGGCCTGTGAGTCCTTACGTAGAAAGTGCGCACAGTGCCTAAGTTTGTGGTCATGGCCCCAAAGTCAGAAAGTGCTCAAGTGTCGTGGTCATGGTTCGCAACACTCAGTAGTCAACCTTCGTCTCTGGGAGCAGCCCAGTCGTCTCAAGCGCCAAAACAAAACCAATAGCTAATTTAAATGTCTTGCATGCATGTTTTCTTACCAAGTAGCCGCCGCGGCGGACTACGCTTCAGAAAGGCTTCCCGCGCTCAAGGGCGCCCGCCAATCGATTTAGAACCCCAGCAAGGCTAGACTCGACCTCCTGCGCGCTCGGCCTGCTGTCCGGCTCCCTCCGCATGCACGCCCTGCCCAGCTCCGCCAGCTCCGGGTCCACGTCCTCGGGCCACTCCAGGGCCAGGTCCAGATCGCCGGACAGCAGGCCCATCAGGATCTGCGCGGGGTGCCGCTCGTAGTGCGGAGGCCGACCGCCCGAGACCAGCTGCCACAGCAGCGCGCCCAGGGAGTACACGTCAGCGGCGGGGCCCACGGGCGACACTGCCGGAGCAACCTCCTCGCCTAGGGTTCCTCCGTCCTCCCGCACGCCACCATTTTGCGCGCCGCTCGCCACAAACTGTGCCACGGCCTCCGGTGCAGCGTACGCCAGCGCCCTCCACTGGGCCGTGTTCTGCGACAGATCCGCCCCAGCGCCGCCCGCCTCGTGCGCCTGCGAGCCCCCAGGCCCCCGCTGCAGCGGCGGCGGCAGCAGCTTGAGCGTGTAGAGCCGGTGCGCCAGCGCGCCAGCGCACGACCGCCGGCCGGACGGCTCCGCGCCTGCCCCGGCGGCGCCCATGCCCGGGGCAGAGGCCACGGCCGCGCTGGCGCTCGCGCAAGCACTGGCGCTGACGTGTCCGAGGGTTGACGGCTCCACGCAGCCCGACACGGAGGCCGAGTGCATGGGCAGGCTGGAGGCCGTGCGGGCCGAGAAGCGAATGCTGCACGAGCGGTCGTGCTCGGCCGTGCCGCACTGGCTGGCGGTGCCGCAGTGGCTGGTGGCGTCGTCGCCCGTCGCGCGGGCCCCGCCCGTCGACACCTGGCTCGCGGCGCTGGGGTCCCTCGGGTCGCGGCGGGGCCGGCCCGGCTCGATGGGCAGCGACGTCGCGGCGAAGGGCCCCGCACTGCCTGCCACCTGGCCGCTGGGTAGGCTGGAGGCGCCCGACGATCCCGCCCCGAGGCCCGACCTGCCCCGGGCGGTGGGCACGAAGCCGATGGGGTGTGTGGGCCGAGCGGACGGTCCCCTGGGGCTGGCGGCAGGGACGATGCCGTTGACGCTGCGGGTGGCCGGGGGACCCCAGGTGGGCGGCCCGGAGGCGAGTGCAGGCGAGCGGGGGGCTGGGCGCTGGGCGGCCGAGGCCAGCTCCCCGGGGACACCGCTTGCGCTGCGGCCCCCTGACCGGTCGTCCAGCCGGCACTCCAGCATCAGTCGGGCGCAGACCACCCTGCGCGGCGTCTGCGGGAGCAAAGAAGCGCGGGTTCAGGAGTGAGGGGCAGAGAGTGTGGCGCCCGAAGGCTCAGCCAGAAACGGCCTGGGGCTCTCAGATGTGCTATGGGGCTTAGCGCTGGTGGGCTTGCCTGTGTCGAGTTGCGGGCCTGCGGCTGTGACGCAGTGCTGAGCCTCCTGCCCAGCTCGTCGGCGAGCATCAGCGGCAGCAGCCCCGAGCCCCGCGGCGTTCGCATGATGGGCGTCTCGGGCTTGGGCTCGTCCCCGCCCATGCTGCCCGCGTGCTCGCGGAGGCTGAGTGACAGCTCTGGCAGCTCCACGCTAGGGTTGCTCGCGCACAGCACGGTCCTCGGTTCCAGTCGGCCGTGTGTGACGCCCGCGGCGTGCAGCGCCGCAACGCCCCGCGCCACGTCCAGGGCGGCCTGGACCGCGGCCACCTGCGCCACCGCCTTGTCAACCCATGGCGGCTTGCTGTACGCGTACGGCGTGCTGTCCTTGCCGTACGCAACGCCGCCCCACGAGTTCAGCAAGTCTAGCTGACTCGTGTTGACCAGGCTGGCGGGGGGCGCGGGGTCGGCGAGCAGATCCTCCGCCGACGCCATGCACCGCTCCACAGCCCCGGGCGACGTCGGTGCCCCCGCGCCGCTTGGCGAGCAAATGTAGTGCACAACGTAGCCGATGGGAGCCGACCGTCGCGTGCGGCGAGCGTGCTCGCGCAGGCGGTGCAGGTACAGATGGAGATCCCCGCCGTCGCACCTAGGGTTGTGGCCGCGGAAGGCAAGTCAGGGCGTCAACCGCGGAGCCACATCGTCCTGTGTCCTTGTGCTAGACGCGAGGGAGGGATGCCGGGTGTGCGTCATAGACTCGTGAACACGCCGTGCAAGAAACCGGTTGCCCGTTCACGTGAGAACTTGTCGGCAGTTGCCGCTTACCACTCGGAAAGTTGCACCGAAATGCGCTGGTCGTTGTTGGTCGCCTGCGCTATGATGCCGTGAAGAGCGTCCTGTATGGTCTGGCGCGCGTCCAGCAGCGCGGGTCCTGCATCAGCCTGATTTAGCCCACATGCGGCCATCACATCGCACGCCTCGGCAAGCGGTGCTGTCGCCGCGGCGAGCCGCTTGACGAGGTTTGGACTGGAGTCTGCAAGCGGCTTGTCGAGGTCGGCCTGTGAGTGAAGTCGGTTGGATGTGCGGCCGCGGCTTAGTGGTATGCCCCCGAGCGCACAAATGGGGCGCCAGGGTGCAGTCTACGCTTGTCAAGCTAGCGCTTGTTCGGTCTGCACTGGCCGGAAAGGCGTTCCGGGTTGGCTTACCGGTCCAGTAAGCTCGAGCCGCAGCGCGACGACGACGCAGGACTCTGCGCCAGGACCAGCAGCGTCGAAGCCCGCCCGGAACACCTTCTTGGTCGCCGTGCCGTGGACTAGGCCATAGAGGCAAACGACCCGCGACAGCGTGCGCACGAAAGCGTTCGGCACCATCTCAAAGCTCCGTCCCTCGTCGCCTCCACCACCCAGCTGATTGGCATCGGGCGTGATGGCAGTTGAGCTGCCACTGTGGGCCGGCGTTCTGTCCCCTAAACCCCTTGTGCAGGCGGTCGATGTCGTGGTGTTGGGGTCAGGCGCTTCCCGTCGCCCCGCCCCAAAGCAACAAGTCCATCTCGATAATGTGTTCATGCTTCGCTAGGCAGTCTCCGGAAGAGCCGGAGGGGGGTCTCGTGTTGGTCAAGGACTCGAATGCGAGAATGGCGACACTGCAGGAGAAACCGTGTTATGTTGAGCAAGGGGCACGTCTTTGTCTATACCTCTATCAGAATGTTGGCAGTGTTCTTCTCGTTTGCGGCGACCTAGGGGGTTCGCGCGAGGCTTTCGGCGATCCGGGCCCAACCAAGCAAAGTTCCTCAGAGCTCGTGTACGCAGGTTTTCCCTACCAAAGCCACAATCGTAGAGAACATGATCCATAGCAAAACGTGCGGGCCAGGGTTCCGGATGCCGAGTCGCTCCGGTCTGACTGAGATGGGCCGTGCAACTCGAGCCGGGTCGCTCCTGAGGCTCTCCGGTTGATGTCCATTGCGCAAGACCCGTTGGATTACGTTTCTTTGGTTTATGTGCCCCCGCCGACGGCCGGGCAGACCGAGCGCCTTAGGTCGCTGGCCTGTCGGACGGGAGAGTCGCTTGCAGTTTGCGGCCCCGCAAGGCTTACCGCAAGGCAGCGATGCTGAGGGCGCAGCGACAGATGATGCGGCGAGGGGCTTGTATGCGTCGTCCTCCGGACTGTACCGCCGAGGTCGTAACGGACGTCCAGACTGATCGTGGCCAGCCGCCGCGCGACGTTCTCCCCAGCTGCAGGTCCTTAGAGTGCCCACGCCGCTTCAACGTGTCATTACGGCCGGCGTACACACGGGCTCGACCGCCGTTACACCCCCCTCTTCCCGTGCCCCCTCCCCCCATGTTGCCCCAGTCTGCCCACCCCAACGCCACGGGCGGTTACGTCTACGTGGACCCCCACGTGATGACCACGCCCGCCATTGCCGACATCGATGGTGACGGCCATGACGATCTGGTGGTCGCGGTGTCGTACTTCTACGACAGGTGAGCGGACTGCTGTCTCCAGTGTGGCACCGTTGCGGACCCGATGCACGGGGCTTTCAAATGGATGCGGGCAGGGGTGGCCCCACATGTGTACCGTGGTCCACGCTGCACACTGCCGTACAAGTTGCCATACAACTCTTGCTACCACACAGGGAGTACTACGATGACCCAGAGCACGCCAAGGACCTCAAGGTGGGGCACGGGGCGTGAAACCACGGTCCGCATTCAAGTATACAAGAAACTGCGGTGGTGTGGGGAAAGGGCGCTGGGCAAGGAGCCGGAGCCATAAGATGCTCGAGCGGGCTGCTCTCTCCTGCCTTTCTCCTGCGTCTGGCTGCTCAGCACAATACGTGGCGCCCTTGACAATCCTACGGTCGGCCTTTCTGGCCCCGCATGCAACGGCCCCGCACGGCCGCATTCTCATCATGCTAGCGATAGCGCCGCCCGGCTACTCCCGTTACGCCGCTGCTGTCGTCATCCTTGCCTTTTATTCTGCATGCCCGCCCCTCTAATCCCAGGGCATCAACATCGGCAAGTACGTGGCAAGTGAGTGGTTGCCTGAGGGGCTGGATGGGGGGGCATACACCTCTGCCAAGCATGCCGCCGCCCAGGGCTGCTGGGGCGGGCCCGGCGGGTGCGGGGCGGGCTCCTAGCGCCAGCCACCTCCCGCTCAACGCTTACCGCCTCCACCCCCGACCCCTTCACCCCATGGCCCCATCACGAACCAACCGCCACTCGTCTTCCACCTCCGCCACCCCCCCCTCCTTTCAGGCGGTATTGCGGTGTTCGACCTCCGCACGCGCACCGAGAAGTGGGTGCAGCACCTGGACCTATCCACAGACTCCACCTCGTACAAGGTGCGTGAAGCAGGGCTGCTCGTGTAAGCCGAGGTGTGTTTGGCAGTACCCGAGCTCATTGTGTGTGTGTGTGTGCGTGTGCCCTACTCGCTTCGTCTCGCCCACCCGTATCCGCCACCCTTTCTCGTGCCCTCTACCTGCCCCTTCCCTCGTCTCCCATCCGCTCCCATCCGCCCGGACCCACCCTGAACCCACCTAAAAAACCCCACCCACCCCGCCCCAACCCCCCACCACCAACCTCCCCCCCGCAGGCCTACGCCTACTCCTCCCCCACGCTGGTGGACCTGGACGGGGACGGCAAGATGGAGATCGTGATGGGCACCTCCATGGGCTTCCTCTACGTGCTGGACTGCAAGTGAGTGTGTCGTACGACACGGCGTGTGCTGTGTCTGCCGTACACGCAGCTGCCCGCACTTGGCGTTCCAGGGGGGCAAGGCGCGCCACTTGTTGGCTGCTGCTTGCCTTGTGCACACGCGCGCTGCGGTCTCCCTTAGCATGACACGTACACAGTGCGCCGCGACTCTGGCGTGCGCCTTTTCTCACTTCCCTCTCACCACCCCTCCCAAACCTTCCCCTCTACCCCCCCTCCCCTCCTGTCAGGGGCACCCCCGTGGCCGGCTGGCCCAAGCAGATGGGCGAGATCCAGGCCCAGCCGCTGGTGGCAGACATCAACAACGACGGAGAGCTGGAGGTCTTTGCGGGTGGGGCCTGGGGCTGAGGAGGGGGAGGGGGGGTTGGGCTGGAACGCACGCGGACCCGTCGGTGCCTGGAGGCACCGGTAATGGCCGGCATCTCTGCGCTGAATGAGCAAGGGCGTTTGTTGCTGTACCACACGTCACAGCAGCATATGTCGATTCACTTGCTGCTCTCCTGACGTGCACCCGGGCATCAAACCCGCGTCCAGCTCGCTCAGGGTGGCCAAGCTTCTTAACCCAGCCAAGCCCCGTGACCTAGCCCTCAGGCCCGGAGGACAGCTCAGCCCGGTTGCACTCCGGGCACTGTCCGCGCACCTCACGTGGCGGGCGCCTCTGTCGCGTGAGACGCTCGGACAGTGTCTCAAGTGCAATCGGGCCGTGCTGTCGGGGCCTGGAGGCGTGCGCGTGGAAAAGGAGTAATCGTGCCCAGAACCGACCAATGCCTCGCACGGAGCGTCCACAGCACCAATCAGTCCGGTGGCATTCCGGCGCCTCGCATGCAAATCCACCGGGCTTCGTGCTTCTAACGCAGCGTCCACAGCCCCCAACCAATCCGGGGGCATTCCGGCGCCTCACATTGCGCTGGGCTTGCACGGAGTCGCACGGCGCTGCGGCCCACCCCTATTCTCTCGCCCATTGCTCCTTGTCCCCATCCCACCCTCACTTGACCCACCGCCGCCAACCCACTACCGTACCGGTCTTTCCCCCCTCGCCTCCGTCCCTACCTATTTCGGCACCCCCTCCCCCTCCCCCTCGCCCTGCCCCCCTCCCAGCCGACATGCGCGGCAACCTGGCTGCCTTCTCCCCCAAGGGCGAGGAGGTGTGGGAGCGCCACGTGCACTCGGCCGTGTCGCAGGTAAGGCGGGACCCCGGGGGCGGGATGCGGGGTGCTGCCCTGGGTGAGTGCGGCAGGAGTGCTGTGAGGTGTGCGGCACGGCAATGTGGGGCATGTGGTCGCGAAGGCGGCTTGCCGGAAGCGGCTGGGCGCATGGAGGAGAGGAGGGCCCAAGGGCG
The DNA here is from genome assembly GCA_016858145.1 of Edaphochlamys debaryana. Classification (NCBI taxonomy): domain Eukaryota; kingdom Viridiplantae; phylum Chlorophyta; class Chlorophyceae; order Chlamydomonadales; genus Edaphochlamys; species Edaphochlamys debaryana. Next base: position 53,214 of record JAEHOE010000177.1, on the reverse strand, counting down.
CGGGGCAGCCAAGCCTTGTAGGTTGCACGAAGCAGCAGAACGCAAGAGCCTAGTCCAGACACCGCAGGTGCGCCGCTGTCAACTCCCGCTTCCCGGTCCCCCTTCCGCCTCCCCGCCCCCCACAGGGCGCCGTGGCGGGAGACATTGACGGGGACGGCCAGCTGGAGGTGGGGGCGGGGGCGGGGGCGAGTGGGCAGGGGTGGAACGACGTGTCCGGGAAGGACTGCAGGGGCAGCTGGAGGTGGGGCCGGGGAGGAGCGGGCAGGGGCGGGAACAGGCACGGAACCGTCCTGGAGAGACATGGTGGTGTAGTTGCACATGCGGGCAGCTGGAGGGTGTTGCGGAGGGCGACGGCAAAAGGCATATGGCGGTGGTGCTGGTTCGTAACCTGTGCCCTTCGGGACCCCTCCTCCTCAGATTGTTCTTGGCACCGCGAGCGGCCACGTCTATGCCCTGGCTGGCTCCACGGGTGCGCGCATGGGTGGTCCGGGATGATGCCCGAGGTTCAACCTTTCGCGCCTGAAGAGCAGAGGGGCGGCGGGCTTGACCCGCCGATGCCCACCGCGAGGTCCAGAAGCGTTTGCGACAGGGCCCTTGCCGGCGTGCTGCCCTTGAGAGCCGTCAGGAATGTAAGACACGCCACGGCGCCCTCCTGCCCTCCGACCTCGCAGGCGCGGACATTCCCCACTGGCCCTACCGCGCCCGGGGCAGGTGCGGAGGGGGCAGAGGCGATCCCCTTGCCTTGGATCCAGATCTCCCGCCAACCGGGGTTGTAGCTCGCGGCACTGACTATGCTCGCGCTGGGCTGCTCCTTCCCTGGCTATCCTCAAGTAGTCTCCTAACCTGCCCCCGCCCCGCCTCACCCGCGAGAGAGTGTTCTGAACCTTCCCCTCCCGGCCCCCTCTGCTTCTCCGCCCCCCAGGATCCAGGCCCAGCCCACCATCACGCAGCTCGTGGAGGGCACCGGCCTGCAGGTACGGCGCGGCGGGCGGCCTTGGGGCTAACTGTCAACCGTCAACCACCAGGCCCCAAGCGCCAACGGCCCCGCTGCCTTTGTACTGCCCGTTTCGACGTGCGCAGGTAGTCGTCCCAGCCTTCGACGGCTTCCTGTACGTCATCGACGGCCTGCAGGTACGGGACGAACTGGGTACGGAGCAGCGGTGTCGGGCCGTACAGGATGCACTAGAGGCGGTGTGCATGTTGAGGGCCCAGGGTTCAACGGAGGGACACGGCGGCAAGGGAACACGGTCATGGCTTGGGGGAGTGGGGTTCGGGTTCCGTGTGGATGTGCGGGGCGAGGGGCAGGACCCGTGCAGGGTTCACACGTGGCGGCGTGAATCTGCATGCTCTTGGCTTTGGGGCGCTTGGGGGAGTGGGGTCGAGGTTCCCCGCCACCTCGCCCGGCCCAACCCTTCACCTCCCGTGCCTCCCACACCCTGTCTGGCTCAGGGCTGCGCTGACGTGGCGGACATCGGCGAGACGTCGTACGCCTCCGTACTGGTGGACGACACGGACAGCGACGGCATGCTGGAGCTCATCGCAACCACCATGAACGGAAACGTGAGGGATAGCGGTCAGGATTGCGCCCCACGTGCTGGTAGCTGGCGGTTACGGCGGTCGGGCCATGCAGCCGAGCCACTGCCGATCGAGCCGCACTCACAGAGCGTGGTCGGTGCTTGTGGCTGACCATGCTTCCCCGCGCCTCCACGCCCCTCGCACCCCCGCTCACGCCCTCCCCCATCCCCGCAGGTGTACTCCTTCGAGACCGCCGCCAAGTACCACCCGCTCAAGAGCTGGACCTCGCAGGTGCGCGCATGCGTACATCCCAATCCCCGCAAGACCGCACGAGCACACCTCTCCCCCCTCCTCTCCTCCCCTGGCCCGCCCGCCTTCTCGGCACCAGACGCGGCCCCTCCCCGCCTCAACACGGCTCCCCTCCCTCCCCCCCCCTGGACCCTCCCTCCTCCCCCCCCCCCCCGCTCCCTGTCAGGTGCTGGGCCCCAACGGCCAGGTCGCCCGCTTCGGCTATGTGGGCATCTACGCCTCGCCCGCGTCCCGTGTGGCGAGGGACGTGGCGGGGGAGCGGCTGCAGGTGCGGGGGAGCGGCTTGGGAGCTTAAGCTGGGTGGGCTGGCGGCAGCTGGTTTGCATGTTGCAATCGAGGTTGAGAGCTGACGCGGTGGAGAGGAAGGGGGGCGTCAGGTCGTGGGGTTGTCGGGTTGCAGGCCAGGGACCAACGGGGCGGGGGCGAGCGTGGGGCCATGGCTTACGGGGAAGAGGGACAGCTCAGCGGTTGTTATCAGCGCCGCTGCAGCCATGCCCCACCTTCCGAACCCCCCTGCCCCTTACACCCCCTGCGCGGGTGGCCACTGCCGATGCACGCGCGTACACACACGCCCATACACACACGTTTACCCCTCCTTTCCCCCCTCTTCCCCCTCTCCCCCCCAGATCCAGTTTGAGGTGGTGGACAAGCGGGTGGCCTTCGCCAACAACGGCACGCTGCTGGCGGGCGGGCGGGGGCCGTACAACGTATCTGTCGTACTCAAGGTGAGGGCTCGGCGGGCGGGTGGGGAGGAGTAAGAGGTTGTTAGAGACCAGCCGCGGGGGAGGTAGGGAGTGAGCAAGTGAGCTGCTGGGGGGTTTATAAAGATGACCCAATTGGTTGGCTACTGTAGGCGGGGGTCGTCGCAAGGCGATGCCCATACCTCCTCCACCTCCACTTCCTCACCCAGCCCACTCCCCCACGAACCCCAACTGATGACGTCTTCCCACCCTCCCCCCTCCCCCCTCTCAGGGCGTGGGCGTCAAGGAGATGGCCTCCGGGGACGCCCCGGTGGTGGGCGTGGCGGACTCCTTCCCGGGCCCCGGGGTCTACACAGTGGACATCCCCTGCCCCCGGTCGCAGGTGCGGGGAGGGGGAAACCGGGCAGGGGTGACGCGGAGCACGTTGGACAGACGGGGTGGTAGCTCTAACCGGTTTCGCTGAGTCGAGCGGGACGGCCCTGCCTCCGCCACCCCTCCCCCTTCCCTCGTGCCTCGTCCCCATACACACACGCGGTTCCCCCTCCCCCCCTCCCCCGCAGTCCTCCGCCGTGGTGCGGCTGGAGTTGGTGGACGGCAACGGCCTCGCCTACGCCGACGAGTTCGCGCTGTCCTTCCACATGCACTTCCACCGCCTGCTCAAGTGGGCCGTGGCGCTGCCGCTGGGGCTCATGGTGGGGGTACTGCTGCTGGCGACGCAGCACGGCCGCACGCACGCGCAGTAGCGGGGTCGAGAAGGCGCACGCACGCGCAGTAGCGGGGTTACGGGTCACGAGGACGCACGCACGCGCAGTAGCCAGCGGGGTCGGGTTGCAAAGACTTGAACGCAGCGGAGGTGGCTGGGTTGTGGCGTAGGGCGTGGTCCGCAACCTACACACGCACAGGGGGAGGGGGATGAGGCCGGGAGGGAAGGGGCTGCGGAGGGCGTCGGCGGGGGGCTGCGGGAGGGTTGGGGCGGCGCGTGGCTGCCGCGGCCGCCAGTGGGGGCCGCATGGGGATGCTTACCGTCGATGCGTGGAGGAGAAGACACAGACCCGTAAGGGAGGTTTGGGGAGGACCGGTCAGGCGTCAATTGCAAAAGTGGATGCGAACTGGGAGCGAGGGGGCTGCATTGGGGGGGTGCGAAGCTGTGGCGCACCGCGCGCGGGCTGGGCCGGGCGTCGAAGCATAGGAGGTATGGAGTCGGCAGTGGGATGTGGCTGCATCGGACAGACTGACTGGATGACGGACCGTTGGGGTGCGGCTGACGAGCTGCTGCAAGACGCCTAGCCTTCATGCCCCAACTTGAGGGCCTGAGAGAGTTTCCCGCTTGGCACCACCTGCCGTCGGCCAAACGTATAGGTAGCTTCCGCAGGGGCGGGGCTGGAAGTGATGCGGAGCCCCGTCTGCTGGACTCGAAGCAGCCGAGGCCGCGCCGCCCCCCGCTCTCGGCAGGGGAGTTAAGGGACGTGCGACTGCGGCCACAACGGCAGCCGTCTCGTACTCGCAAGTGACTTTACCCACAAGCCTCTCATCGTTACGTCGCTGCATCTGGGCACGCTGAAGCCTCTGCCGCACCCTCACAGGCAACTCCTCGTCATACTTCGCAGGGCCCCCAATCGATTGCGGTTAGGACGGAGATGTTTCCTCGTGGCCACCTGGTCATCACCTGACGGACTAGCCCGTATGCAACGCTCATCACCGGCATTGATTCCTTATGAAAGCGCATAGAGTTGCCCAGAGGATGAAAGCTGCTCGCGCACAAGCTTGCTTGTCTCTGTTTATTACGATTCTGCTGCTCGGCCAGTGAAGCGTCGCGAGCAAGGCGATGGCCATCCTTCTTGCCATTCTTCCGCCGACGCTGATGTGAGAGAGGAGGGCCGCTAAGGATGAAAGCGCCAGGCAACGTCCCCCACCATGGCCGTCTTCGGGCACTCCCCCTAAGTGACCTCCCGGTCGGGATGTCGAAGCTGCATCGGGAGCGCTCCCACGCCCCTTCAGAAGCCTTAAAGCTAAGCTCTAGTCGGGTCGAGCCTGTTAGTGGACAGACGCAGGAGCGACAGAACGAGATGAACGTCGGTCGAGGCCCCTTGCGGCCCCTTCATCGCCTGGGGGAGCTTTTGACGATGATCGAGCCTCATTCAATGGAACTTCAAACTGTCGATCGGGTCGTTTTTCGGGGCCGGCTCGGCAATTCCGTCGTGGCCATCGCCTTCCACGTAAGCTTCGTGCTACCCGCCTTTGACCGAAGCACATCGAGCAAATGTACCTGTCGTTAGGTCTGGGGAGACGTGGGTGGCGTAGGGTAACATGTAGTCACGCAGTTTCGACCTTCGATGCAGGTGTGCCACGGTGCCGAAGCGGCGCGGGGTCCCCACGCGCCCGCCCACGACAACCTGCTCCGCTGCTACGCCCTCGCCCACGCCTCCTTCGCGGAAGTCCGCGCTCTGGTGGGCTCAGCCGCCTGGCTCTCGCCCACGCCCCGCCCCGGGCCCGGACCGGACTGCCCCGCCCCCGCCGGCCCCTCCCCCGGCCACGTGCACGGCCCCCGCTGCCTGGCCGAGGCCCGGGGGTCTCTGCAGGGGGCGCTGGAGGCTCTGGCGGCGGTGGCGGAGGAGGGGCAGCGGCTGCAGGTGCTGGTCACAGAGTGGTGAGCGGGGGAGGGGCGGGGACGGGAGGCGACTTGACCAGGCAGGAGCTGGGGCAGAGACCTGGGGTGCAAGGGGCTGTGCCACGAGGGATGGGTGATGGGATGGGGTGTCCGGCTAGGCCACCGACTGGTTGCTAGCTGGCCGGCATCAGTCGTTCTGGTGCTGTGTTGTACGGCAAATCTGTACAGCATCCTCGTGGCTGTTGACACAAGCCTCTCCTGTGCCACCGCTTCTTGCCCGGTGCCCAGCTGCGACGGCGGCGACCTCCACTCCCTCCTCCTGCGCCTGTGGCGACAGGCCCGGAGGCAGCCGGGCAGGGGCGTGTGGCTCCAAGCCTCTGGAGGGTCCGGAGGAAGCAGCGCTGGCGGTGCACCAGACCGTTCCTGCCCACCCCGCCCCGGCCCCGGTCCCGGCCTGGACCCCCTGGCCACGGTCCAGGCCGCCCTGGACGTGGCGCGGGGCGTTGCGACGCTGCACGCCGCGGGCCTCACACACGGCCGACTGGAGCCGAGGACCGTGCTGTGCGCAACATACGCGATGGGGACAGCAGGGGGCCTGGAGGCGGGATCGGGACTTTTGGACAAGCCAGGCCGTGGCCAGCGCGGCTCCTCGGCGGAAGCCCCTGCAGTGGAGCAGGCCCTCGCAGCCACACAGCCACCATGTCAACCTGGTGACGCGGCGGATGTGTGGCGCTCGGTGGTGGCCACCCGAGGTTCCTTGGACGCAGCACAGCCGGGGCTCTGCGGCGGGCAGGGCGGCGGCGATGCGGCGCCCCTCGGGGAGCCCCGGGCCCCCCAGACGCGTGCAAGCCAACTCAAGCGCGGCAGCAGAGTGGTGAGTGGCTGGGTCAGAAGTTGACGGGACTGGCATTCCCTGCGCGAACTGCGGCGTCCTCCAGACAAATGGGAGTTATTGGGACGGGCTCGTCGGGGTGCCATCGGGGAGCGGAGCCCAACCCCCCAGTCCACGCGCAAGCCCGGACGTATCGCGCTGCCCCTCTGCAGGCAATCGGCCGCCAGAGCTACAGCGTTGGCATTGCTGCTGCTGCAGCTGCAGCTGCGGCGGCGGCGGTGTCGGGGCCTTACCCGCCTGTGCCACCTGCGGCGGCGGCAGCCGCGGCGCGTGCAACCGTGCGCGCCACATCCATCCCCGGCACGCTGCTGACGTGTCGCCTGGTGGACGCCACAGATGGCACTGGGGACCCCAGACCACGCCCCGCCTCGGCACGGCCCCGCGAGGTTCCGCCCGCTGCAGTCCGGACGGCGGCGGCAGCGGCAGCGTGCGGGACCAGGGCATCCCCCCCATCAACGGTCCCGGCCGCCGCATGGCCTGAGAGCCGCCCTGCAGGGGAGCACTCTTTGCGCAGTGCCCGGGCCGCCAGCTCCCCGGCCCCGGACTGCCTGCCCCTGGGCATACAGTCGACGCCGCCGGCCTCCGCTGCCGGCGCCTGCACCCATGCCCCTGGCGGCCCGGTGGAGGCAGTCCCGCGTGGCGGCTCGGTTGCGGGCGGCAGCGGGAGCGGCATGGGGGCGGAGTGGCGCGTCCCGTCTGTGTTTGACCGGAGCTCCACTCGTGGCTCCACTCATCAGCCCTTCCGCGGCCTGACGCCCGACAGCCTGGGCCCCAGCATCGCCGGCGGCGGCTCTTCTAACGGCGCCGCCAGGGCCCACGGAGCTAGCGGCGAGCCCCGTGCTTCACGCTCAGGCTTCCTGGGCCGCTGGCACCTTCCGTCCTGGAGGCTCCACGCGTCGGCTCCCGGCCGGGCCCCTCGCCAGCCCAGCCTGGCGCCCGACGAGCGGCCGGATTACGGCCCGCTGGGCGCGCAGGCTCGCCCCGCCTCCGTCAACGCACTGCTCCAGAGCCCGCTGAGCCCCGGGCAGCACCCGGCAACCTCCGCTCACGCCGCCCCGTCCGGACGGACTTCGCTGCAGGGCCTGGCTCCCGATCCCCTGAGCGCGTGCCTCACGTCCGTCTGTGGGCCCATGGCCACGGCGTCGCTCCACACCGCCACAACCGCCTCAACCGCCTCAACCGCCACAACTGCCACCATGCTCCTGTCGCTACCCGACGGGGCCAGCCGCCTGCCCTCCGGCCACAGCTCCTCAGGTCTGCAAGTGTGCCTGCGGCCTGGATCGCAGCTCTCCCGCCACCTGCCTCTGCTCGGCGCAAGCAACCCTCCGCCCACGGAGGGCAGCGGCGCCCCGTGGGAGCCCCTCGCCCCGCACTACCCGTCCCCACCGCCGTCCGCCGCCAGTCTGAGCCCGGTCTCAGTGCGGTCTCTGGCGGGCAGCGCCGCACCTATGGCTATCGCTTCTCGGACCGCCCATGTCGTTTCGGCGGCGGCGCGTGATGGAAAGCCGCAAGGCCCAGAGCACCCGGCGGAGCCGCTCAAGTGCACCGGGCCCTCGAGACCTCACGCAAGCAGCGCCGCGCCTCCGGCCCCCTCAGCCGCCGCACCACAGCAGGGGCCTCAACGCCCGTCCGCATCGCACCCGGCAGCACCGCAGCCAGCGCCCGTGGTCTCCGGGCACGGTCCCGGCCTGCCCCCAAGGTCCTGGGTGCTGAAGGTATCCCTTCCGGGCATGGCGCCCTCCGGTGGCTCGGGCCAGGGCCCAGGCCTTGAGGCGGGGGCCGCGGGCGGGGCCCTGGCGCGCCACACGTGCGCGTGGCCGGCGCTCGCGTACATGGCGCCGGAGGCTGCGGCGGCGCTGGACGGGTGGCCCGCGGCGGGGCCGGGGATGGAGGGGCCCGCCGAGGAGCAGGCGCCGTCGGGTGCTGCTGGAGGCGGCCCTGGCAGCAAGGAAGGCGCGACATGCCCCGGCTCCCCCGGTGCAGCCGCCCCTCCCGTGGGCCCCGCCGTGAGCACGTCCCGCTGGCGCGCTGCTGTGGCAGCTGGTCTCGGGCGGTCGGCCTCCGCACTACGAGCGGCACCCCGCGCAGATCCTGATGGGCCTGCTGTCCGGCGATCTGGACCTGGCCCTGGAGTGGCCCGAGGACGTGGACCCGGAGCTGGCGGAGCTGGGCAGGGCGTGCATGCGGAGGGAGCCGGACAGCAGGCCGAGCGCGCAGGAGGTGAGCTGGGGAGTCACATGGCTTGGGGCGAGTGCAAGGGCCTCCAAGACTTGGGGGGGCGAGGGTCAAGCTGCGCTCAGGCCGCTGACACCTTTTGCTCTCACCGTCACCCACCGCCTCCCCGACGCAGGTTGTGGCAGCCCTGGAGGGCGTCCTGAGCCGAATGGGCCGCACACACCCAAGGCCATGAGTAATGGCGCTTCGTGGGCGACCTGGTTTTGGATCCACCTGGAACCCGGCAGAGGGGCACTACCGGAGGATGCCAGGATGGCATGCCCCATCACCAGGCTGAAGCGGGCAGGACAGAATGAGCGCCCCACCACCGGGCCGCGTCTCCCAGCTGTTGAAGTCTGGGCGCGACTGGGCCTGCGGTGGGTTTGCTGCATGTTGCAGAGTGAGCACTGGACCTGGGAACGACCAGACTGTTTGTGTGCATGATGTGTGAATGAGGAGCCTCTGGAAGGGGTGTGACGCACGCGGCCGTACGTTTTGGAACTCTCGGGAACCGCCGCCGGCAATGTGTGCGTGCCGCGCCGGGGCCGATTGAGTAGGCCGATTGATTTCTGCAATACTGCGTGCGTCCAAGGGTCTTACATGCTTCGGTTCTTTCGACCATTATTATTGGTGTGGATGCAGGACTTGCTAAGGGAACCTAGGAACGCCCCGTAGTTCACCAGCCAGCTCGGGTATTGGTACTTGATTGAGAGCGTGGGTTGGCTTGACCAAAAGGGTGGCACTAGCGGAGTGTGTACCCCGGGGGGCAGGGCAGATCCCACGCACCCTCTCACTGCGGGACGGGGGCGTTCTGCCATGGACTGAAGGAAGCCGAGGTCCCCAACTCGCAACGCACAAGCAATGCTTGTTTGGACGGAACTGTTGGATCGTACTTGAAGAGCCAAGCAAGGACAGGACAGTGAGTTCCATGCGTACTGTCTACGTGTTGAATGGGGGGGTGGTATTGTTGTCCACCCCCCTGGAAGCACCTGCCTGTTCATTACATAGCCTGGTGCACCGTTCGAGGCAACACAACCTATCAATGGCCTGCTTGAGATACCTGAATTTGCTATTGCTCTTTTCGGCTCCAATGGGAGCCCTGTCACACGCTCTGGAGTCCAAGCCAGCTTTGTAATGCTTACACAACGCATGAAGGAAGATGCACTGGTGGGGTGCTGGCTTTTACGCCAATCCCGCCTGTGAGACGTATCTGTGGGGGTCATCACCCCTTTCAGCCCCCAAGCCGTTAACGTGCCAGTGCCTTTCGCTGCTAGCATTATGCATGGCTCCTACTTGAGGCGTTGCCATTGATGCAATTGTTGCACTTTGACTCTGCCCACGCGCTGGGCTGTTAGGCACTCAGCAGGGCCTCCGAGGCCCGTGGCAGTAATAAGGAGCCTACTCTAGATATGCATCTGAGGAAGGTTGAGGTTTCTGCGAACGGCATACTGGAGGTGGGGTCCGGGAGCGTGTCAGTCGAGGTGCTTGGGGTGCGTCGTACACTCAGAGAGCTCTCGCCCCGCCGCCTGCCCCGTACACAGTATCGGCCTTTGGTCCTCATTATGATTGGCACGCGTGATGGTGCCTGTTAGCACGCAAGAGCGCAGCGAAGGTGGGGCTGCACAACCCCTGTCATTGTTGCCACTTATCTTGATCCCTGTGACGGCCCTACTAGCTGGAATTCAAGCAATAACATTCCCGGGGGGTCCCCCCGCTAACTCGGTCTGGCGTGTGCGTGCTTGACGCACAAGTCATTTCGTCCATCCCTTCTGCCCCCGGTAGCATGTCTGGTCTTATTTTGACAGACCAGCTGCAGGAAAGGTCTGCTTCCTAAATGGTCGCGTGCGCCGTGCATGGTTATGGGTGAATACACTTGCTTGGCCGAGCCGGGCAAGCATGCATGATGAGGTGTGCGTGTGTGGGGGGGGGGGCGAGGACTCGAGGGTGCCGTTCTGCCGGCTGGGTTCCACGTGGCCTGTGGACTGAGGACGCAGGCTGTGAGCATGATGGTCTTGTCTCTGCCTCTCTGGACTGTGTGCCTGGACGTATGGTAGTGACGAGGGAAATAAAGGAGGAAACGTGGTCTCTGGGCTCGGCCTAGCCAAGCAAGGTGGGGCTGCCGAAGCTATGGATCCCCGCAAGCTTTCTGGAGCTGCTGCCATGAGCAGGACTGAATTGAAGTAGGGCCAAAACCTTGTTTGATGTGTGGAGCTTCGCAGTGGTAACTGCCTACATGCGATACCTGCCTCGTCATCACCCAGCACTTGCGCCAGGTGGACGGCCCGCCTCCCCTGCCTCCTTGATGGTAAAACCTTTCGAGACTTACAGATAGAGGCTCAACTCAACTGCGCTTAGGAACATGGTCCATACATGATACCTGGCTATACCCAGGCCTTACCCCTGCGCCCAAACCTCAGCGCGCACTCCAGGCCTCACAAGGGCACGCCCTGATCGGGGAACAGATCGATCCAGCTGGCAGTTACACTACGCATTTGTGCTACATTGCATTATACGGAGCTGTGCATGCGCCTCACAAGTGCGCAACCGGTCCATGCAGGCCGGAGCTCAAAGGGGATTCATGAATCGTGGAATACAGAAGTGATGGCCTTGTGATGTGGGGTGTGTGCGTGGCGTGCGAAGTTGTGTGTGTTCAGCAAACAAGCATGAAGTTGACATGCATTGGAATGCACGCACCGTCGTTCTCAGTACGGAAACGGACGGCAACTACGACAAGAGCAAGGGTTCAAAGGCAGATGACCCGGTCGATCCGGTAACTCGGTCTGACCCTTAGCAGCAAGCCCCAGCTCCCAGGTGAGTGGAGAGTGCCCATACACTGCACCAAACCGTGCTACGATAACGGGACACCACAAACCAAAGAGCAGGAGAGGACGAAGGTCCAACCACCAAATTTCAAGCGCCCTTGGGAGTGCCCCAGATTCCCTGTCAGGGACAGGGGGCCAGCAGCGCGGGGGCACTGCCCTTGGTATGGCGTAAAAGGGAACACCCCAACAGCCCCGGGGCCAACGTTCATTCCCTCCACTCGTGCGCATTGCCCTAGCCAGGTGCGCTGATGCCACCGCCAGATGGAATCCACCCTTGTGCATGCATTGTGGCTTCCCCACGGAGTTAAGTGTCCATACAAATAAGGTACATAAGAGCACATGCCATGCATAGCAAACTGCTAACAGCAGCCCGCCCATGTGCGTGCATTATCGTGAGCAATTGCTCGCGGCTGGCCTGCGACTGTGCGGTGGCCGCCCTCCTCAAGCCCGGACCAATGCGTCCGACGACCCGACCTTAATGTGTTTTAGTCCATCAAACGGGTTCCCGGCATCTGCTTTCATTGGCTTTATCACGGCCGCCCGCCCCTTATTTTGTTAATGTCCGATGCTGCTGGGTTTGCACTTGGTGCACGAGGCGCGGCCGCTCCACTCCGCCGTGCAGAACCATGCCAGGGATGGATATCCGCGTGCCCCGCTCCCGTCCCGCACTGCGCACTCAGCGGAGCCTGGAAAGCGCGGCGCTGAGTCCATCCACAACCTGGTGGGGATAAGCGGGTTGAGGGGGAACGGACGGGACAATGTGCTCAAATGCTCAGATGCTCAGTGAAGCAGGTGCCAGGCTCGCCCGGCGTTAGTGCCAAGCCCAGCACCAGACGCAGTGCCCCGCGCGGCTTCACATCGGCGCAATTCCACGCCTCACCTCCTGCGCGCTCGGCCTGCTGTCCGGCTCCCTCCGCATGCACGCCCTGCCCAGCTCCGCCAGCTCCGGGTCCACGTCCTCGGGCCACTTCAGGGCCAGGTCCAGATCGCCGGACAGCAGGCCCATCAGGATCTGCGCGGGGTGCCGCTCGTAGTGCGGAGGCCGACCGCCCGAGACCAGCTGCCACAGCAGCGCGCCAAGGGAGTACACGTCAGCGGCGGGGCCCACGGGAGGGGCGCCTGCACCTGGGGAGCCGGGCCCTGCAGCAGCCTGCACCCCCTCATCGCCATCTCCTCGAGCTCCCGTCCCGACGCCCTGCAGCACCACAGCCACGGCCTCCGCCTCCACACCGCCACTGCTTCCGCCGGCGCCCCCACCTCCAGCTACTGCCGTTTTCGCTCCCAATGCGCCGAGGGTCGCCGCCAGCGCTCTGACCGCCTCGGGCGCCGCATAGGCAAGCGCGCGCCAGCGGGACGTGCTCACGGCGGGCAGCGCCCCCAGAGCAATGCCTGGGTCGCCGCCCCAGGGCCCGAGCGCCGCAGCGAGCGGCGGCGGCACTGCAGTGCTGCCGCTGGCGTCGGGGGAGCTCAGGGGCGTGGGAGCCCGCAGCGCGAGCTTTAGCGTGAAGGCTGCGAGCGCGGGCGGCCGCCTGCTGGGGGCCCCGGTGGGCTGGGTCTGCGGCTGAGTCGTGGCAGCAGCAGAAGCAGAAGCAGCAGCTGCACGCGCTGCCGCTGTCGCCGCTGCGTTGTCGGGCAGCTCGCCGGCGCCCGACACAGGGCCGATCTGCACTAGTGCCCCGGGGCTGGTGCCGTACAGCGCTGGTACGGCGTACGGCACCGTGCGGCTGGTGTGGACACCAGCCGCGTTGCCGCCGTGTGCCGACGCGTCGGCCTGGCTGGAGCTCTGCCGGGCGTACGTACCGGCCATCGACACCGTCGGCGTGTAGTTGAAACGATCGACGGTGGTTGACGTAACCGCCGAGTAACCGACCGACAGTTGGCTGCTGCTCCAGCGGGGGGCACCCTGCCGGCCGCCTCCTTGCTGCACCTGAGCGCCAACGGGTGCGAGGGAAGCCGTGGCCACGGCCTGCACGCCTGGAATGATTGCAGCAGTGGCCGCAGTAGTGGGGACGGTCACGCCCAGCGGCTGGCGCGCGGAGGCCCCAAAGAGACGGCCGAGGGCCGTCGAGTGCTGCGGCGAGCCCGCCAGCACAGGCGCCACGGCCGGGGCTGCCACTGGCCCGGCGGCGGGCGCTGCTGTGGCTGCCTCGGCCTGAGGGGAGGCAGGCGTAGGCAAACTCATGATACCAGCACTGACCAATATGAGGAGACGCATGGTGACGACCCAGCCCCTGATGAGCCTAAGCACCCCGATCCCCCCAGCAGCATTGTGCAACAGGTATCAAAGCGCTAGCTGAGCGAGCCCCTGCCGCCTCCCATCTCTCAGCGAGCCGCTGCCGCCTCCCAACCCCACCTCTCGCACCCACCAATTGGCTCTGAGACCGCCCAAACAGACGCCCGCGCCGTCTCACAGGCGACGGCGCCGCTGCAGCCGCGCCCGCGCCGCCGCTGGTCTGCTGTGGGCCCCCCGGCTGCGACCGAGAGATCCGAGGCGGCACGCCGGAACCGGACTCAAGCTCTGCTGAGTAGCCCTGCACGGGCGACGCAGGACCGTCACCGGGAGCGGTCAGGGGCAGGGGCGCCGAGGCGAGGGAGCGAGCGCTGGACCCAGCCGGGGCAGTCTGTGAGAGGCGGGCTGCCTCCAGCTCCTCCCTCGCCGCCGGAACCTCTGCCCTCGCATGCGGGAAGCTCGCGCACAGCACGGTCCTCGGCTCCAGTCGGCCGTGTGTGAGGCCCGCGGCGTGCAGCGCCGCAACGCCCCGCGCCACGTCCAGGGCGGCCTGGACCGCGGCAAGGCGGTCCAGGCCGGGACCAGCCCAGCTCAGGCCCGGGCCGGAGCCGGCGCTTGGAAGGCGGGACGGCGCGGGTGGCGGTGAGCCCCCATACAGAGAGGTGCTCGCACTGGCGGCACCTTGGCCCACCGGGCCAGAAACGGGCGAGCCAACTCGAGGGGAGCCGGCGGTCCGGAACAGGGGCGCGGGGGAGACGGGGGAGGTGGGAAGGCTGATGGGGCGAGGCGGGGCCGCAACGGCGGGCTGGGGCTGCGCGTGCGGCTGTGGGCTGGGGCTTGGCAGGAGGCTGACGGGGAGGGGCCGGCGGGAGGAGGCGTGGGAGCGACGCGCCTGCTGCTGTAAGCGGCGGATGTGGGAGCGCAGGTCTCCGCCGTCACACCTGCGGCAAGTTGAGCGCGAAAGGCGAGAGAAGCTAGTAACGGACAGGGCCGCGGCAGGGGACGGGCATAGAACACCGGCTTGCAACGGTGCAGCACTCGCCCAAGTACCAGTACTCGTGCCGACAGGGTTGAGGGGACTCCAGTCATGCACCCCGGGTGCACGGGGCTCGGCCGTTTCCTTATCATGGGGTCAGCCATCCGTACGTGACGCCATTCGGAAACGCCCCTCTCCTTTTCGCTTGCACATGCACTCGCCCCTCCTCCGCTCACCACTCTGTGACCAGCACCTGCAGCTGCTGCCCCTCCTCCGCCACCGCCGCCAGAGCCTCCAGCGCCCCCTGCAGAGACCCCCGGGCCTCGGCCAGGCAGCGGGGGCCGTGCACGTGGCCGTGAGAGGGGCCGGCGGGGGCGGGGCAGTCCGGTCCGGGCCCGAGGCGGGGCGTGGGCGAGGGCGAGAGCCAGGCGGCCGAGCCCACCAGAGCGCGGACTTCGGCGAAGGAGGCGTGGGCGAGGGCGAAGCAGCGGAGCAGGTTGTCGTGGGCGGGCGCAAGCTCAGCGGGGCTAGGTAGGGATGTGATGGCGCCACCACTGGAGGTTGCCTGTGTGAAGACAGGGGTTGATGTTTAGCGTGTCGCCTGCCCGAAGCCCAAGTGACCTTACATATTTGCAACAGGTATGAGATCGAGCGGTTTCTGTAAAGCCCCTGCACCTACCGCGCGGTTCGCAATTGCCAGCCGGAGGGCCACGGGCGCGGCCTGCTGGGCCAGCCAGGCCTTGTACACACGCTTTGTTGATCTGCTATGAACTAGGCGCTCCACGCAGAAGATGTGCGTAAGGACTGGGAGCGGACCAGGCGTTGGATGCAATTGCCTCAGCACCTCTGCGCCGGAATGAGCTGGCTCCTGACCAGACCATTGCTCCGTCGGGCTCGATGACAACGGTGAGTCCGATTGAGCTGCCGGCTGAGGCTCCCGCGTTTCTGACGCACTGGAGTGAGAATCGGGGCTCCGAAAGCACGCAAAGCAGGTCAGTAAGCTCATCAAGTGGCCCTATAAATGAAGAAATTCAACAAAACGGGTGTGATGCGCCACAAGTCCCTTGCGGCATCACAAACGTAAGTTAGGACCTGCGACCCGTCTTCCAGCGGCCTGCTGACCGCCCCGCCGGGATTGTGAACACAGGAGTTGATACTGGGGGCACGGTGCAGCCGTGCATGTCGCGCGTAATCTCCCCGCCGTGGGACGGCAGGCCAACTGCCGATTCACGCGGAGGAAGCCGGGCCCCCGGCCGCGGCAAAGGACCCGAACGGCCCAGCCACGCACTCGGGCCGGGGGGAGGGGGAAGGGGAAACGGCGGGAGGCGGGCGTCGCATCGGCCTGCAAAGAGGTCCGCCCTCCCGCGGCGGCGGAGCCCCGGCGGAAATGAGATGAGTCCGTTCCTCTCAGCTGCCGCCAGGCCGCCAGCGTCTGTAAATTTGCAATCCGGGTATAGTTGGTGACCCCCCAAGTATGATTCTGAGGGCAGATAGTTCAATTATAGTTGGCGGCCTATACCTGCCGGGTATAATTGGAGCCGAGTATAGGCCGCCGGGTATATGGTTGCGGGGTAAAGTTGGCGGACTAAAGTTGGACCAATTATTATGCCGCCAACTACCCGCCGCTTATATGCGGCGTGCATTATACTCGGCCGACTCTCCACTGGGTATACTTGGCTCACGCAGGCGCATTGCAAACGCAAGACAATGTGGCAGGCGGGAGGGGCAACAGTGCTACATACCAGCGGGTTAAGGTGCCTGATCCCGGGGAGGGGGCGCGGGTCCACTCAGGCACGCCCGGGCCCAGCCTGGCGCTGCTCCAGGAAGGGTACAAGCGCAGCTTGTACCCCGCTCGGACTGCGCTTCAGCACCGCCCAAATGCACAGGGCAACATATTGCATGGCTAGGAGCACACGTTGGGGGCGGTGGGGCCGTGAAGCACGCAAACGCGCGAACAGGTTCATGGGGTCGGCCACGAAACTGCCCTCACTCACGCCATTTCTCCCTGCTCAGGCATACACGCACCTTCACGTATACATAGAACCGAACACAGAAAGCAAATCTGTCGCTTCATAGAATACCGACTCGGCGCTAGCCTTGCGAGCGCCTCAAGCGTTCGCACCGTCTACAATGTCTTACGCGTGTCAAGTACAGCAGGCTGCTGCTACGATCGCGAAGTCCTGAACGAGGTGGTCAACGAGTTGCAATGCCATTCAAACACGAGGACCCGGCACGCGGCGTTCGACAGACAGCGACTCGCGGCTGGCTAGATGCGTCAACCTTGGAATGCGGTGCGTGGGCCGGGCGGACCTGGTCGGGATAGTGGGCACGCGCAGCTGCCCGGACACGCACTCCCCCCTCGTAGCCCCCCCCTCCTCCCCGCCGCCCCAACAGACTCCTGCCCCCGGCTTGTCTCCTTCCTTTCCTTCCCACACGCAGCCCCCAGCGTGGCTACACCTGTACGCCTGTCTCGTCATGGGCGGCGCCATCACGCTGAGGCTCCCCCAGGAGACCCCCGGAGTTGCTTCCCGTGGTGAGTCCTCTGCCACCACAGCAAACCCTGAGTACTTGTTGCCCCTCCCCTCGCCACAGCGAAGCTCGTGCCCCTGGCCCCTTGCCCCCCCTCAGCTCCCTCCCAGCCCCTGCTTCCTCCCTCAGCGCCTCACTCCCCTCTCAGCCACGCTCCGTTGCCCCTCACCTGGTTGCTCCCTGCCAGCCCCTGCTTCCTCCCTCCGCACCTTACTTCCCCCTCAGCCCCTCCGTCGCCCCTCACCTGGTTGCTCCCTCCCAGCTCCTGCTTCCTCCCTCAGCACCTTACTTCCCCCTCAGCCCCTCCGTTGCCCCTCACCTGGTTGCTCCCTCCCAACCCCTGCTTCCTCCCCCAGTCCCTCAGTTGCGCCCCCCTCAGTCCCTCAGTCCCCCTTCAGCCCCTCACTCCCCCCCAGGCCCCCTCGATACCTCTCGGTCCCTTGCGTCCCACTCAGCCCCTTCCGCCCCCACCCTTCGCCCCCACTTTCCCCCTTTGATGCTGCAGGACCGGCAGTGGGCGGGCGGACAGCACCTGCCCTGGCTGCGCACAGGGGCGATGTGGCCTACGTGGCACAGCTGGAGATAGCACTGATGGTAGTTGCTGTCTTGGGGTGTCGTGGTGGGATCTGCCCTGCAGTTGGGTGCAGTTAGGGCTGCCTTGGCGTGATGGGACCTGCGGTTTAGCGGCTGCACTTTGTTGCTGGCTGGGCTTGGTGTGGTGGGACCTGATGTCCTGCTGCTGCAAGAAGGCTAGATGGCAGGGGTGTGTGGCCGAAGCCTCTTGTAACGCTGCAAACGGAAACTGAGACGGCAGCCGTCCCACCTACCAGCGGCACAGAAGGACCGCCTATACTTGGACTAGTGGCCCGCCTATAGTTGGGCGTGCCTATAATCGGCCGCCTTGACTTGGCCAAGTATAGGTGGGCGGAGTATAGTTGGTGCTCATTATAGTTGGCGGCCTTTACCCGGCCGGGTTTAGTCCGCCGGGTATAGTCCGCCGCCTCAGCCAACTATACTTGGGCACCAACTATAATGGGCCGATTCTCGTGAAGGATAGTTCAACTATAGCCGGCCTCCCATTCTACAGACGAGCCTCCTTAAGGTAGGGTGGCGCCCGTGTGCTTCAAAGGGCTGGGTGGGGGATGGGGGCGGTCTGCGCTGCGGACAGGATGCCTTGCAGGTTCCAGCAGGGCCCGGGCGCATAGCGTTGCGGGCAGCCTTGGACTTCTTGACGGCAGGGCATGGGCTTGCAACGTCGAGGATTGCATGAGGACTCCATGGCATGCATGTGGCAGGGGTTCCCTGCAGGGCTTAGCTGGGACGGTGGGGTATGGGAGTCTCCCTGGTGAACAGCCCTTCAGCACGTTACCGCAATGCTGACGCCCTTGGCATAGCATTTACGCTATTGAAGACAGTCTGAGAGTGCAGGCGCACGACAACACGCCGAATGCATACCCATAAGGCTTCTCCTGCGGCATGTGTGCAGGACCGACCCAATCTGGTGCTCGGTGATTCTTTTCGTGCGGCGCTGCCAGCGGCTGGGTGCAGAGTCGTGAGCTTGTGGTGGCGCAAGATAACAGGCGTGGGGGCTGGAATTCATTTTGCTGATAGTAGTCTTCACATTTAACAACCCCCCTGCCGCATGGGGGCTTGCTGTTGGCTTTGCCCTACCTACCTAGGACGGACGTGTGTCTCAGGGAAACGGCCCCTCTGCGTGTTCGACGTATCGTCGAGGGCCCCCGGCCCACTGGACCCCCCGGGCCTCATAATGGCCGTTGTAATATCTCATTCATTTCATGAACAATCAAACGGCTTCAAGTGCCTACTGCTCATGCCCACGGCCGCCGCTGGCGTCCACTTGGAGGAAGCCACCACGAGGGGCTGGCAGCCCCTCTCTCACTGTCTCGCAGCCAGCACACCGAACTGAGCATGTACCACCTACCTGTCTGAATGGCACTTCCGTACGTTGATGCCTCGCTCCCGCCCCCCTCAGCAGCACTTGACTCCCCTTTCGACGACCCTCAGTCCTCTTGCGCCCCTCGCCCCTAGAAACCCCGAGGCCCCACCCTCCTCCCCACCTTGGAATGCCATTTGCCAGTGGCGCGAATTAGCTATGTGGACGGGTTGCATCGGCCCCGTGATTGTTAGTCATTCATCAAACCGCTTGACCTCGGGTGAGCCCTTCGCCACTGGTCAGCCCTTACCCCAAGGTCCCACCCTCCGTCCTCCCCTCCCCACTATTAGTCATCCATCAAGTAAGCCGGTTCAGCTCCAACCCACACCCGCCCACCCTCCTTAGCTCCTTTGCCCCACGAGCCCTTTAGGCACATATGTATGAAGCCTTTGATACCTGCTACCTGATAGCGGTCATAGCGCCCCTTCGACGGGACCCCCCCTTATTACTTACTGATTCCGCTGGGACATTCTCCCCGCCCTGCTGCGGCGGTTCTTCCGTCACCTACAGGTTTGCATACGTGTGATTTGCTCGGGTCGGGATACCTTGCGAGCCGCCGGAGAGCTGAGCGTCATGGCCGGTAACCGCCCGTTGTGCACGGCCCCAAAGGTTATCGAAGGTAACATGCGCTCTACGTGCTGGGGTACTCCTGGGCGGGACAACTCTGCTCGTTGCTCCTATACCCTGTCGCATCCGGCTGGTGGGCCAGACCCGGCTAGTTGCACGTTGCATTGATCCCCGCCTGCAGCCTCCCCAAGTCCCCATTCTCCCCACGTAGCCTGGCCACAGGTTGGCGCCTTACTTGTGCTCAGAAGAGCAGCGATAACGAAGGTGCAAATGAGCTGAGAGTTCGGGGGGCAACGCCGAGGCAACGCCGACGCAACGTGCATGCGTGGCAGGGGGCAGAGGGGGCAGAGGGGGCTGAGGGGCCGACAGCTCGTGGGACACACGTACGTATGCGTCGCCCTTTGCCGCGAGAAGAAAGTGCACGCGTGGCGGCCCTGCCTCCATCTCTCCCTGGATGGGCAATCACGAGGCGTGGGGCCTGGAGTCGGAGGCGATCATGATCGAAGTCATCGGGAACTCCAGGGTACGACGCCCTGAGTGCGCCAGTTTGCCCCACCAATGTAGATGATAGCTTGACGACTAGCATAGCTGCATACAGTGGAAGGTCGCAGACCTGCTGCGGCCATCGCGCAGCGTGCTATCGAGCGGTCCCCGAGCGCATGCAGAACCCAAAGCCTTGCTAAGCATCACGCGACGTCCCCTTGCACTTTCAATTGGCACTGCTCTTGAAGTGAGAGGGCGTAGGCGGACATACACGTGTACGCAGTCCGCCGCGTTTTGCCATAACCGGCGTGACTGCCTGCAACACGCTCCGCTAGACAGACCTAATTGGTGATGCATAGAGGAACACGGCGGGGCCCAGGATTTCGAACGAGCCTGCCATCCTGAGCGCTACCTCTCCCGCCCGCTCCTAAACCGTCTCCAGAAGCAAATCAGGCGTCACCACGAGCTTCAGTGCTAGAATGGGCGTCACTGTACCGCGCGGCGGGCCCAACCGGCGGGTTCGGGCAGCAGGCTCCTCGCTCGCCTTGGCGGGGCTGACGGTCGGAGCGCTCCTCGCCGCGTGCCTGATGGTCTGGCCATACAGCGGTGAGTGGGGTGCGGCCGGCGGCGTTTGGGGCCTAGGGCGGCGAAATACTGGAGAGCGCCTCAACTCGGGGCGGCAGTTGGCCAACTAACGGGTCGGGCCCAGCCGTGTGCCGTTTGGGGCCGCGGGCCGTGCGTGGCGTCGGGCCGAACCCTCGCGCGCGGCGGGCGTCTGACAGCTTGTCAGCCTCTACGACCGGAGTCCTTCGAACCATCGTTCGGTTCATGTCACAAGCTCGCGACCTCGATACCGGGGCAGGCAGGGGCACTAGAGTCGACCCTCACCGGGCCCGCGTATGACTGGTACCTCACCCTTTCTGCAGCATCGGCGGCACCATCACCTCCCAAGTCTCCTCCCCCCAAGCCCCCACGGCCGCCGCTGCCTCCCTCACCCCCCAGCCCCAAACCTCCGCCCCCCCGGCCCCCGAGCCCCAAGTCTCCGCCTCCCAAGCCCCCACGGCCGCCGCTGCCTCCCTCACCCCCGAGCCCCAAACCTCCGCCCCCCCGGCCCCCGAGCCCCAAGTCTCCGCCTCCCAAGCCCCCACGGTCGCCGCTGCCTCCCTCACCCCCTCACCCCAAGCCGCCGCCCCCCCGGCCCCCGAGCCCCAAGTCTCCCCCTCCCAAGCCTCCACGGCCGCCGCTGCCTCCCTCACCCCCGAGCCCCAAACCTCCGCCCCCCCGGCCCCCGAGCCCCAAGTCTCCGCCTCCCAAGCCCCCGACACCTCCTAAACCCCCGCTTCCCCCGACGCCACCCCCCAAGCCCCGGCCTCCCCCGAGCCCTAGGCCTCCCAGCCCCAGTCCCCCCAGTCCAAAACCCCCTCCGAAACCACCCCGGCCGCCGCTGCCCCCCTCACCTCCCGGCCGGAATGCCTCTTCAACTGTGCCCTTCTTGCTACAGGTAGTGGCGTCTTGATGTCTTGCTGGGACCGCAAAGGCGTAGCTCCATACGGGAGCATCCATCCAGGCACTAGTGGGGCTGGGCCGAGGGAATGTAGATCGAGGTGCAGGACGAAGGTAGAACGCGTGCGCATGGCTAAGACGGCTGTCGTGTGGCTGGTTGTCCCGTACCGCACCTCTATCTCCAGGGCACGCTCATCAAGACCCCCGCGTTTGACGGAGTCAGTGTGTACTACATCCAGACGTCCACCTTGGGCACCCTGTACCGCCTGCTCATCGGCGTGCCCAAGGACTCTCTGGGCACGCCGTACAACCTCGGCACCGTACTGTCCATGGTGCGTGCGGGCATGTGTGGGCGGTACGACAAGTATGGTATGTACCGCTGGCTGACATCTACCCGCCGGGCCCTGTGTCCTTGCTTACCGTCACCCCTCCCCAGACTTGCGCCCCGGATTTGAATGCCCCCTACACATGCGCCGCCATCTCCAATGTTCGAATTGCGTAAGCGTGTGGACACTTTGTTTAGGCCCGAAACCATAGACCAGCTGGTAGCCTTGCGACGTGTACGGCGTAATGCAAAATCGGTACTTGAGCGAAAGAATCATCAGCCACCTTGCACTGAAGAGCGCGCGTCCTCATCCGCCCTCTGCGTGTTGCCTCTACGTGCGTCCTGCAGGTTCCTGGCGACTGGTGTGCCGTCGCAATACCTCAAGTAGGTACATGTGGTACGAGAGGGGTAGGCGGCTGGGTGCCGCAGTATCCAGCTAACAGATAGAGGGAGGGCCAGGAACGGACTTGACCGGGCGCGCGCCAGAGGCGGTCGGTATGCCGTTCAACCGGGCCTGCGGTACCCACCTAGATGCAGAAGCGCAGCCGTCACCGGTAGGTCCGAGGTGCTCTCAGTACCGAGCCGGCTTGCCTAGCCCCGGTCTCGGCCCCAACCAGTCATCATGCATCAGCTGACAAATCAACCTAAACCGACATCAGCGCTCTGCCCCGTCCGTCTGCCTCACCTGCCCCAGGATGCCGGCGGTGGTGATGATCCTCAGCCTCACCGGCACCTGCACGTCTGACGGCCCCACAACCGACCAGGCAAGCGCACACACCCACATGGGCGTTCGTGACTATGACTGGACTATGTGCTGGCATTCGGGCTGCCCCTCGGGCTCACCACTGCGGTGCCTCCTGTCTTCCCAGGTCTACAAGGCGTTCTGGGATCCCAAGGGACACGCCTACCAAATGTCGGCATGTGAGTGAAGGAGTGCTCTGAGCATGCATGCGGTCAAGCTTTCATTAGCAGTAGTCGTCCCGGGCCAATTACGCATAGCGCTGAGCTAATTTTGCCCCAACCGCCCCCAAACAGGTTCGTACAACTCCGTGCAGTACGACCTTGCGAGATTCCAGGTAGGCGCGCGGCCGTCAAGTTCGGTGGTGGCAGGGCTAGCCTGGCAGGGCAGCAAAGGCCTGTATCCTAGGATATTGACACGATAGCACAGCGGACGGCCTGGGCTTCCCCTCGCTCACCAGGGGACGAATAATGGGACCAGGGGAATGACAAATGGTCCCAAGGAACCGCCCCGCTCGATCATGCATCACGCCAACCACGCCGCTTCCGCCGCCCGCCCCAGATTGTGCGTGTCGGCCTGCCCTGTGATGCGGACTACATCGTGGGCTGCTGGGCCGGCGAGATCGCCAACGCGGCACAGGCGGAGGCGCGGAGGCAGGGTGAGCAGCAGGGGTGGTGCAGTGCGTGTACTCGTAGATGTGCAGCGTGCGTGGGGGTAGCTTGCGGACGGGAGGGGGCAGTGGGGGTACGTGCGGCGGCGCATGCAGTGGGGAGGCGGCGCGCGCGACAATAATGGTGATGTGAAGCTGGGCGCGCCAGCTCTCTTTGCTAGCACTAGTAGCACTAGCCGTTTGGGCGTGCGCTCGCACTCGGTGGGCATGTTTGACGGCGAGGCAGGGTCTATCCGCCTCGCCCTTTAATGTCCCCGTCTAGCTAAGGCCCGCCCTCACTCGCCTCCGCTCTATCCGCCCACCCGCTGCAGGCGTCACGTTTGCATCCGACACGCGACGCCTACACGTGGTGGCACCCGCCATGGGCGACGGCCGCTGCAAGTGCGTGTGTCTCCGGCGATGGTTATGTCAGGCCGTTATCATGCATGCATGTACGGTCTCGGCGCCAGACACGTGAACGCGCCCGAGCACTACCGTACTCTGCGGGTTTCCTGACGCTGCCGGACCGTCATGCATGCCTCTGCCCGCAGGCTGAACGGCATCCAGTGGGCGGGGCTGGGGAACATGTTTGGCGTCGACACCTTTTATCTCGCAGACTCACAGGTGAGGCGCGATCTATCTGTGACCTTGAGCGAGCTCCACACAGGGCGTGCGTGAAGGGGATCCGTCCAGGCGGTCCAGCGCAGCTTGCTGGTGCGCTGTTGGCTGGGGCGCATAGCAGTGATGCATGGAGCCGCCGTACCAGCCGTACACTACTAGTTGGGGCTTTGATGATTTATTTCACTCATAACGCCGTTGGACAAGTAAATAATCCGCTTGTTGTTCGCCATCTGCAGGGAATCTATGATGCCGGCACCGTCATGCAAGAGATCCTTCACAGTGAGTCGATCATGTATCCAATGTATTTGGACCCCGAATGAATTCCACCAACTAATCCGGCCTTTGCTCCTCCCCCGCCATTTGCTCCTTCCCATGCTGCAGACTTCGGTTTATGGCATGGCTGGAGAGACGGTGGGTGCGTGGGACTACTTGCAGCAGTTCGCTGGGGCGCGGCGGTCGGGGTGGACTTGAGGTACATCAGACGGTCTATCGATTCTTCTCCCCCACTTTCCGTCATGCATGCCGTGTAAAACCTGAGGGCGGGCGGGTTGCACTCGTCAATGAAGTCCATGTTCACACCCGCAGGCGTGGAATACGCGGACACATCCACCTCGGTGCGTGAAATGAAGGATTGTAAAATGCTTGAGGGGCCTGCCACCAGGGGCGCTGCTGGGTACGACGTACGGAGGCTTGCCCATAGCCGTTGCATTGGCTGGGCCCGGCGCCCGGGGCGGGGTAGTTGGGGCGCATGCTCTCATCACCGCTTGCTACCAGTGTGCATTACCAGCACTGCGCTCCTTCCCGTTCCGACAGATGGGTCGCGGCAACAACTGCCCTTCCGCACCCGAGCTCTGGCTCCTGGGCTGGGGCAGGCCAGTCGAGGTGAGCGACAAGGGGGAGGGGGTAGTGAGGCTCGCGCATAGGTTTGTGGGTGCATTGTATGATCAACCAACATGTTATCTCGCCCCCGTGGTCTGCTCATCAACAGGTCCTGAGCCCAGACAACTTCCCAGTCGACAAGTATAAGCGGTACAACCTGCCGTACACGTACGTGGGCGCCGCGGCTGCCTTCCTCAAGATCCTTCCCTCGTGGGATGCATCGTACACAAAGTGAGTGCGTACTGCTGCAGCCGCACCAACACAATCCCTTTCCTTAAAAGCAAGCTTGTATGCTCTTAACCCATTTGCGCTGCTTGCCGTACACTGCCGTACCACCAGAAACGTTTATCTGGCGCTGAGGGGCGATGGCAAGGGCGACTGGGGCATCCGCTGGGAGTTCGTCGACCGGATCTCCGTCCACGAAGGTACGGCACACACGTGTCCGCACTGCGGATTCCACACGAGCTCTCGTTTCCTACCATAAACGCTGCGACGGGGACGGGGTAGACGAGAATGGTCGGTGGCGTCGTGCTCGGCCAGCCCGGAGGTTTGCCCTCCCCCTTTTGGGGGGTGTTGCTGCGGGAGATAGACGTCACCACCAACAAGCACAACAAGCCTTACACTACTCTCCGCGGTGCGCGTCACATACCGCCGCCGGCCCAACCGCAGGCGATGTGCCTTCCGACAACTCCTTTGCCACGACCGCCGACCCGCACTACACCCTCATCACAACCATTGCCCAGAACGGCTTCTTCGATATGATGCAGCACCGCCTGGCCATCAGGACCGGTTGTGAGTGGCAGCGAGCAGCGTGGGGGTCGGTGGGGGCGGCCAGACACCTCCGTCCGCTATAAGTAGTCCCAGCACGTCCAACCCGTCCCAGCCACGGGCACAGAGTGGAAATAGTAGCGAACTAAGCAAACTTGAAGACTCGACCAGGGTGGGGTCCTATCTATGCGCTATCTATGTGTCATTCCTTGGGACGGACTGAGAGTAATCGTCTTGGTTGCAACGTGTCCGCTGTTCGCCCCGCCCGCAGTTGTCGACAATGGCAAGATCGAGGTCCAGGTGCGCGGGCCCGGCGTGGGCCCGGCGTGGACCCGGCGTGGGCCTGGGTCGGGTGCTGTGGCACGCCTTGATGATTCCCATGATGGACCTGGCTCGATAAAGGGTCGTGACATCCAGCGTGTGACCTTCTATGTTACCCACCCGGCCCCTGGTTCCCGCTTCCCCTACTCCAGGTCTGCCGCTACTCGAGCAGCGCCAGCAACTGCGCATCTGCCAACAGTGGCACCATGTGAGTCTGCTGCTGTAGATCGGGCGGTGTGCAGGGTTGGCACCGCCTGGCAGGTGGCGTGCAGCAGCAGCTGCTCGGTCCTCTTTAATTGCTTATAACCGTACACCTGTACCACCAATGCCTTGCGTCTAACGTGTTCCCTTTGCTTGCCGTGTCCCATTCGCTTGACTCATCATGTACCGCACGGCAGATGCAACTCCGTTCCCGGGTACATAGCCTATCCCGACGTCGATCATGTGAGGCCACCGGGGGCTTTGTGCTGTGCCGTGGCAGCTCTTGCCATTAGCGCTGTGTAACGTGGGAACGGAGGCTCCCGTGCGTGGTACGCCATGCAGTCCTGTCCTTGACAGGCTTGATGCCCATGCCCCCGTCCCCAACAGGCCCTTGACGATATCGTCCGCAAGCCCACCTTCGACGAGGCCCGTGTCGCATGCAACCTCGACGTCAACTGCAAGGGGTGGGCCTCTGTGTATCTGGGAGGCTTGCTTAGAAGTA
The DNA here is from genome assembly GCA_016858145.1 of Edaphochlamys debaryana. Taxonomy (NCBI): domain Eukaryota; kingdom Viridiplantae; phylum Chlorophyta; class Chlorophyceae; order Chlamydomonadales; genus Edaphochlamys; species Edaphochlamys debaryana. The sequence goes on along the minus strand of JAEHOE010000177.1, from coordinate 26,906 downwards.
CTACTGGGGGGGCTGGCTGCTGGGCGGCGGCGGGGGTCAAGACGATTTAGGAAGCGAGTGGCTAGCTAGGGAGGGACCGGATCGATCCTACCCCTGCTGCATGCTGGTCAGAAAGAGTTCATATTTTGCGTGCTGCTCCTGTATGTCCGCAGGTTCAACTCCCTGGGCTGGATCAAGACGGCGGTCTCTGTGACCAACCCGCTGGCGGGGAACTGCCTCTACGCCAAGGTGCGTGCGGCCGGGCGTGCAGGGGGTCCGCCCGGCGGGGTGCGCCCGGGGTTGGTGGCTCTGAACTTGCGTACCGTGCTGGGCCGGGTGGAGCTGGGTACGTCTGTGAACAGATAGAGGTGCAGATGACGAGCAAGGCCGCTAGGGCCGGTCACTCTTGCGGACTGGGAAAGTTGGGTCAGGGCTGGCTGGGCGGGCGCTTTGCTCAACCCCCATCAAGCTTGTCAGCTTACTTGCCGCCGCCTCAATCCTTCCCCTCCATCTGCTGCCGCCATCTCCGCCGCTCACCTCTCCGCCGCCACTTGATGCATGGCTCATGTCGACGCTTCGGCCCGTCCAAAGATCCCCACCACGTGAGACGTCACAGATCTGGATGCTCAGCAGAAAGGCTGGATGATGAGGTTGACTAAGAAGCCTTCTTAGTCAACCTCATCATCCAGCCTTTGTTGATTCGTCATAGCCTTTTCCTGGCTGCGCCGCTCCTTCGTCAAATAGAGCTCGACCTTAAATCTAATGTTTGTGCGCCACCCCACTGCTCCTCTCTATCTGCTAGGTGCCAGTACTACGCTGGCTTCAGCGTTGAGGTCGACAGAGATTACGTAAGTTACTTATCTAGCACTATCGCTTGACGGGGCTTACAGGGCAGAACAAGCACAGTCAGGAAGGATTTCTGTCAGGACCCACGGGCGGGAGGATTCAGGCCAAGCGAGTTCCCTGCGTGCGCTGGCTTGCCCTCCTCCGTCCCTAACCGTCCATTGCGTTCACCTCACTCCCTGCAGTATGGCGAAGACCTCTCCCAGATTACTCCATTGTCCACCGCATACGCCGCGTGCTCCGGAAACATCGCCTGTCGTGGGTACGTCTCAACTGTCGGAGATGCGTAGCTCATACCATCAGGCCGGGTTTGCATGCGGACCGGTTAATGCGCCTACGGCTTGGGTTCAAATGCTCTCCTTCCTGGACGCATTGCCATGCGGCCAAATCAACCCTTTGCCCTTAACGGCATCAACCCGCCCCTCGCCCACGCCCCAGATTCAACAACTTCGGCTGGGTAAAGCGCCGGAACGCACCCTCGACCCCCTCACCCGGCGTCTGCCTTTACAGCAAGAACGCGGTGCCGTGAGTTGGATGCGAGCTTTGATACGGGAGGGGAGGTTGACAATCTGAATGGCAGGCCAGGCGCACGCCGCACGCCGCTCCTCTTCTTTGACGGATCCCGCTCCCGTCCTCCGCCACCCCTCATGCGCGCAGGTGTCCGAACCTTAACGGCTACTCCGTGCAGACCGGAGTGGACCACGTGAGTACTGCGTGGTCGTACAGCTCCGCATCACACCGTTCGTGGCGGTGCCGTACTCCTGCTGGCCGCACTTCAGTTGCCCTAGCATCCGGGGCGCATGACGGGGCGCGACGGTTAAGCGCTAGCTGCCTGGCCTGCCAGCAACCAGAGAAGCTCACCGCAAACCCCTCCTGCTAGGAAGCCATGGCATCCGCATGCAGCACAGCAGTGTTACCCCAACGTCCCTTGTCCGCCCCGGCGCCCGCCCCTCCACCCCTCCCCGCAGTACGGGGACGACCTGGGTCAGAAGACGTCGCTGTCTTCCGTCATGTCAGCCTGCAACATCGACCCCACGTGCAAGGGGTGAGTCAGGAATTAGTAAGCAAAGATGCAGTGTTGGGTTAGGTGGAGCAAGCAAGGCCGTACGCGCAAGGCGAGAGCGAGGTCTGGTTGATGGGCACCGGAGCTGAGTATGAGAGGCAGCAATTGGCATGTGACCGCCCGCCTTGCCCCGCTTGCCCCGCCCACGGCCCCCCGATTATCCGCTCTTACCGACCTGCCATTAATGCCTCTTCCGCCTCACGATAGGTTCAACAACTTTGGCTGGTACAAGACGGTCGTGGCCCCAGTGAACCCACTTGCGGGGTCATGCGTCTACACGAAACTGGGCACCTCGTGAGTGCCTTGCTTCAACTGGATGAAAGCGGACCGCCAGAAGAATAACCTCTGAACCCCTTCGTTCAGTTCTGCCTACGGCCTGCTTGCTTGCGTGTGTGTCATGATTGTTTGCTGTGCGCCCAAGTAGTACCACAAGCAATTCTTCACCCTCTGATCCCGCCCCTTTCTACGGCCTGCATGCAGGTGCTCGCCGTACACGGGTTACAGCGCTCGTGCCAACCAAAACCACGTGAGTCAGGCACCCTTTGGGTGGGGAGGATTCGTGGCAAGCGGAAGATGAGCGGAGCTGTTGGTTAGCCCAGCCAGCCTGCGGGCACGGCGGAAGGGCCCTCATCACTCTTGTCACGCCCGTGGTCGGCCAGCAGCTCTCTCTACGCCTGCCCGCCCCGGCATTTGGTTGTTGCTTCCTAGGTCCACGTAGTCCACGCACCTTTCATGCGCTGCCCTACCTAACCTGCGCTCCCTCTTTTCCGGGCCCCCCATACGCAGGAGGGAGACACGCTCGCAACCCTCTCAAACGCCGATACGGCTTTTAACGCTTGCAACCTGGAAGTCCGGTGCCTCGGTTTCAGCAGCGGTGCGTTGGTGTGTGGTGTGTGAAGAGGGCTCGGGGAGAGGGCGGGTAAAGGCCCGGGGCAGGAGCCAACGCCCGCTGCAAAGCCTCTGCACTGGCGCGCGCGACCTCCCTCGCCGGCGCTGGGGGCACCGCCGCGGCCCTGGCCCACCTGCCGCCGCCGCCGCCACCGCCGCCGCCGTCGTACGTCCCGGTTCGAGCAGGGCTGGCGGTTCCATCCCTTGGCCTGTGCTGCTGATCGTTGCGCGCTGTCGTTAAGTCATCCCTGTCCATCCACCAATAGGCGGCCTCATCAAGTCCGTGGCGACGCCCCTGGTGTCCCAGGAGGGCTCGTGCTTCTACACCAAGACCCTGCCCTCGTTGTGAGTGGGATGGCCAGCAGGAGGAATGCATGGAAGACGGACCGGGTGCCCGCCACGGCCCGCTAATGGCGGCCCGACGGCAGGCCCTGATCTTTTGGTTGGGATGGACAGAGCGAGTATGAGGACGAGGGCTGCTCCAGGGGTTGAGCAATGAATTCTTGCGGGTCCTCTATTCCCTCCCAGGTGCCCGCCCGTTTCGGGGTACACGGCAACAGCATACTCAGACCACGTGAGTCTTCTATAATTGGTGGCGTTCACAACGGGTCTTTCGCTCGATGACCAAGGCTAAAGCCGGTGCACGTCGTGCTCCTGTCGTACTTGGCCTGAATGATCACCGAATTTTGTTCGGCTCCTTGCTTGCGCGCCCGCCCGCAGGTGGGTGATGACATCGGCAAGAAGGACTCAATCGCAGATGCGGCGGCGGCCTGCAATGCTGATGTGGCCTGCAAGGGGTGAGCGAGCCATACTTGCAGAGATGGTCTCAAGGCGGGGCATTCCGCGCAGGTGTCAACTCTGGGGCGCCTATCTGGGTTGACTGCCCTCTCCCCCATCCAACTTCCCTAGATTCAACAACTTGGGTTATTACAAGAACCGCCTCTACCCGACCGAGGCCTCGTCCCTGTGCCTGTGAGTGGCATTAGTGGCATCCATACCAAGCGGCCAGACGCCCCTGGCGGGTTACGCCCGTGGACAGGCAGGGACGACAGAGCTATCCGTCCTGCCTGGCACCTTGCTTGCTTTGACCTGCGGCAGACGCGTTTGCTTCTGGGAACCCCAGATCCCTATCGCCCATCTCTTCTGTTAATCATGCCGACAAGTAGATCCACCCCTATCAAATCTTAACTTCCCCATCCCGTTCCCCCTCCCCCGGCGGCGCCCCCGCGCGCAGGTACACCAAGTTCACGTAAGAGCAAGAGCGTGAAATGAGGGGATGGAGGGACTGCACACCGATTTGCATGCCATTCAGCTAGCGGGACCCAAGGCACAGCGGGAGTGCAACGCGCTGCATGCAGAGTGTGGAGCCTTTGGCTGCCCGTGGTCTGACGGGAGACGAGCGCCCACCCAGAAGGGAGCAGGGGCTATGGTGCTTGGTGGACGCCAAGGATCCACAAGTAAGCGGTGTTGTGTCTGCTGACATCGTTTGCCCCCTGCTGCCCCGCTCACATCGCCCCACAGGTGCCCGCCCATCAGCGGCTACTGGTCACAGGCGAACGCAGACCACGTGAGCGGGTGTGCGGGGTTTATGCGCCCTAGCTACCACTAGGCCTACTGAACGTTTATTCAGTGTCCGAGGCCCTGGCCATGTGCTCGCAACCACACACGTTTCAGTTGGCGTCTCACACCTCCGGGGTCTCGCCGGGCTTTCTGCTTGCTTACGGTTTCCACGTTGCCTAATACACGTTTCACCCGCCTCGTCGCTTGCCCCTCCACCACCCGCAGCTTGGTGACGACATTGGTCGGAAGGCCAACACGGGGGAGGCCGCCACCGCCTGCAGCCTCGACCCCAACTGCCGAGGGTGGGTGCGGCGGGGCCAGCGCTGGGAGTAGCTGGGGGTGGCTGTCTGTTGGTAGCTGCGGGACCAGCTGCACAACGATACCCTCGCTCTGGGTCCCTTAACAAACAGCGCGCTTAAGCTCGAAGGTCAGACGGGGACCCGGCAGATAGAAGACTGCAATCATGCAAGGAGAAGCAACAGAGCGAGCGCCAGCAGACTACGACCCCTCGGGACCTGGCCTGTCCCTCGCTCGGGCTTGATACCCCCCTGCCCACACGGCCGCTTGGCGCAGGTTCAACTCCCTGGGGTACTACAAGTGGGCGACCACACCCGTGGTCGGCTCCGACACGTGCCTGTAAGCGCCGTTCGTTTGCTCTAGCTAGGGCACCGCCGCCGAACCTAACGGGCTCGTGAGCGTGCGCCCGGGGCCACGTGGCGCCCCTCGGGGGTGTCCCTCCGGGCGCAACCCGGGTCTCCCCTGCAGGCTTCCAACTGACGCTGTGCTTTCGTTCCCCCTCCCCGCGCGCAGGTACACCAAGCAGACGTGAGCGCAAGGGAAACTGACGGGGGCCCGCTGGAGTCCGGGCTGCCGGGGGGCACACAACGCCAGTCGGAAGGGTGCTCAGCTGTCGCACTGGAACTTCCAGTCTGGAAGATAGAGTGCGCGTCCCATCCATCTGGCGTTTGGATGGTCTGCTGTGCGCGGTCTCAATCTCCAGGGGACGTGACAGGCGCACGCTGGCTGCGGTGGTTACGTTGCGACCCCTACCCCCCGCAGGTGCCAGAACATCCCGGGCTACACGGTGCAAGCCAACGTCGACCACGTAAGCCAGGGCAGGGCCGGGGCAGGGCCGATCTAGCAAGGGAGGGGCAGCGGCTGGCATCCAACCTCGACTGTGTATGTGATGTGGGGCAGTGGCAAGTGCTAGCGGGGGCACGTATGGAGGGCCAGAAATTAGATAGCAGCTGCCAAGCAAGGGGCGGCAGGCCATGGGGGAGCTTAGTGCTTCACACGGCTGACCCTCGCACAGATTGAGCAGTAGTCCCCCCGCCCTGTTCTGCACCCGCCCACCCAGTGGGTGGACGACATTGGCAAGGCGTCCTCGGGCGCAGCGGCGTCGCTGGCGTGCAACGCCGATGACACATGCAAGGGGTGGGTGCGGGTGGGAGCGGGGGCGGCGCGGGGAGCGGGGGCGGCGCGGGGGCTGGACCCAAGGGGCGCCGTGCGCCCGGGGGCAGAGCAGAAGCCCCGGGCACTGGCAACCATGCTAGGCCGGGGGCCGTCGGTGGATACCAGCTGCCTCACCAGGCTTTGCCTACGTACGCACCAGCCCGCTCAACGCACCGACGTCCCACAACCCGCCCCCTGGCCAGGTTCAATTCGCTCGGGTGGTACAAGCATGAGGTCGCTCCCGCCTTCGTCTCGGACTACTGCCTGTGAGTGGTCGCCCTCCAACAGGGCAGGGTCTTTTGCCTGGCTCCCCTAGATCCCTGCTGGGTGCTAGTTGGCTGCAGCCCTGGCTCGGGTGGGTGCCGACGAGCTGGCTAAACTCTCCTGGACTGACTTTGGCCCCCCGTCCCGTTGGCCCTATCCATGGTCGGCGCGTGTTCAGGTACACCAAGATTGCTCGAACGTGAGTCACGCGAGGATACTTGGATAATCGCTAGGCGCGCAGTCCGTTTCTTGCATTCATGACTCTAGCCCCACTGACCCGTTTGGTCCCTGTCCCTCGTTCCCCGGCCCCCGGCGTTTAACCCCCAGGTGCGCCTTCGTCCCCGGGTACTCCGCCGAAGCCTTCGCCGACCACGTGAGTCATCACCCCGCAGCTTGTGGTCCACGCATTGCAGAATTCTGGTCTCGCCCTCGCCCTCGCCCTCGCCCTCGCCCTCGCCCTCGCCCTCGCCCCGCCCTGCCAGGCCCCGCCCATCCCGGCCCCCTCTGCTACTACCCCTCCCTTGCCCCAGCTCCCTCAGTGCCTCCGAAGCCAGGAGCCCAACTCCTCTCTTTTTCCACCCACACAAATTCTTGCACCCTGCGCCCAACCCACCCTCCAAACCCCCTCAGGCGCAGGACGATATCGGCAAGGCGGCCAACATGTGGGACGCAGCGTCGGCCTGCAATGCCGACGTAGCCTGCAAGGGGTAAGGACAGGAGTGCGCACGTTGATGCCAGCAGGTTGCATGCCGTCAGGTTGCGTCGGCAGTGGTGTTTCGGCCCAGAGGCCGGTTTCGGGCTGACGGCTCTATAAAAAACGAGGCGGCTTTGGGGATCAAGGGATCAGGCATGGTGGCTGGGGCGCGGTCCTCCGTCTTCCCGCCCACCCGCCCTCTAAAGCGCCTGCCTCTGCCCACCCACCCCTCTGCAGCTTCAACTCCGGCGGATGGTACAAGTTCAACGTCGTACCCAACATAGCATCCGATTTCTGCCTGTGAGTCAGGTGCACGCTAGCCGACCTGGGTTTGAGGCACATGGGATACGGGGTACGGGAGGAGGATGGACGATTTATACGATATGTCCACAGCTGGTTTCTGGGACTCACGCCGTCATCCCGCCACTGCCCTCCCGCAGTTACACGAAGCTCGCCTCCAGCCTGAGGCGCTGAGGTGTCCTCGGGCTCTGCATTGCCGCCTGCGCCGCCGCAACTGCAGCGGGCGCCATCCTAACACAGGCGGGCGCATGCCAGGGCTGCCACTGCCTGGAAGGACGTACGTACATATAGTACATAGTAGGGCGAATCGTAAGCTGCTGCCAGTGGTTGTTTCGCCGCGCACACATGAGGGGTTGTCCGGGATACATGGCGGCTCGGGGCGCGGTAGGGTATTGCAACGAGCTGTTTGGCAGATTTTACTCAGTCATGCTGCAGCGGTCTGCCCTTTCCTATGGTGTTGACTTTGCATTCCTTACCTGCTCGAGCACTCATCTTCCGAATGTGGCCGTCCGGGGCTGCTTATTTCTCTCTGTCCAACAGCGGGGGAGGATATACCTCATCCTGGCGTTTAGGCGTGTCACAGTACAGCGGCTGCTGTACAGCTGGCGCTTGGTTCGCATGCTGCTAGGGCGAGGCTCGTACAATGCTAGTTGAAAGTTGCTTCTCACGCTAGGCCTGCGATGCCACACTCTATGGTTTGCTCATCCCAGGATGCTTGCTATCGATCTATTGATGAACCAGGGGATTGATAACTCCGCCAGGCGTTCTGGCTGTCGTGGGGAAGGGCTGCTGTCCTGCCCGTACAGTTGGCGCTTTGTTCTACGCATGCCGCTGTTGTATGTGGGGCTCGTAGCGCGCTTGATATTACGGCCATACTGTGCTTATAAGCCAGAGTGGTTGGCCTGTGTTTGTCTCCAAGCCCTTGCTTGGCGCTTCGTTGGATTGGTGTGGCGCCTGGGGGATTCGCACACGCCGTCGTCGTACACTGTCTTCTAACTACTGCACATGTCTTTCACCCTGACCCCTCGCCCTCACTGACCCGACACAAGGGGGCAATACAGTTGTGCCCTTCCAAGGGTAGTGAGCTCCGCTGGCCGCTGTAACGCCATATTGCTTATATCCCTCGGGCGTGCGTGCGCCTGCGTAGTGGATTGGACGCCGCAAACTCTTCAACACAAGGCCCGGGGCCCTCTTCCGTCCGTCCCCAGCCCAACGCCCCTCCCCGCTTCATCATCTGCACTGATGCGTTCGTACAGTACCTCGCCGTGCACATGAGTGCCGGCATGAACTGAGACGGGGCGAAGTAGATAGAGCATTCGCCGACAGCTAGCAGACGTAACCCCACTCAACGTGCCTCCAGCCTGCCTCCTCCGCTTCTTGGGTCGGTGCAATGCCACCCGCACCACGCACACAATGACCCGCTGGAATGCGCTCCTCGCTTGCAGCCTTACATGGCGCATGGCGCCATCGCATGCATTCTCAGCAGGGTCCACTCGCCCCAAGCCGGCTGCTGCAACGGGCAGTGCAGCCCCCAACGCTCACGCAAGCCCTTCAGGTCACACCCCGCTGTCGGTCGCTCAGACCTGATCCTGCGGTGGCGATGTTGCCCATCATCCCGTCACACCCCGTCACACCAACCACCCAAGCAAGGCCCGATAGCAGCAAGCCCGTCTATCCCAGAACCCCTGGCACACAGCCTACGGACTGACATGTGCGTGCAGCCAGCAACGGGCACCCCATTCCAACGCTTCATAAACCCTACCAGGTCCAAGCATGCTTTGTTGTGACTTGCGGTCCAAGCGCACCCAAGTGATGAGTCATGCACCCCACGAGGTTGAATCGTAAGCTGAGAGCTGCGGTCAAGGCGTGACACATGAGAGGTCCTACTAGATGAATATCTTCCTGCCCCCCGCCACCCCGCTCCTGGCTCCTACTGGGGCCACCCCCGCTCCTGCGCCTAGGGTTTCGCCTGCAGCACACCCCGACCCGACCCGGAAGCGGTGGCCCCAGACGTGCATGCTGCGCGGCAGTATCCTGGGTAAACACGAGGCCCCCACGCCCAACGCGCACTCTTCACACCAACGCACCCATGCCCCTTCTTGCGTCCCAGGTAGGCTCACGGACCCTTCCGCGCCGCAACGGCCCCGCAAGACGGCCCATCTGCCCCGACACGCAGCAACGCCCACCTTTCTCACCCGCGCGCAACCCAACAACGCACCCTACCCCTCCCCTCTCCCCTCCTGCTGCTCCCCTCCCGACGCCCCCCCCTCTTTCACCCGAAGCTCACGTCCCCGCCCCCCCGCCTCCGCCCCGCCGACAGCGTCTGGCTGCGGCTGCCCAGCCTCACCAGCAGCGGGTTGTCCCCGCCCAGCCCCCCCGCCCCTCCCCCCACGCTCCCCGGCCGCCCCATGCTGTCCCGGCTGCCCAGCGCCGCCACCGCCCAGGTCTGCTGCGCCGCCGCCGAGGCCACCGAGGTGCGCAGGTTGCCCACGTCCGCGTGCAGCAGCTTGAGCGTCTCGCGCACGTCGCGCAGCTCCTCCACCAGGCGGCCCTCGGTCTGGAGGGTGGGGTGGGAGGGGGTAAGGGAGGCCGAAAAGGGAGGGGAAGGCGTGTGTGTATGGGCGTGGGGCGGCGTGTAAGGCACGCCCCGCAGCTCGTCAACCAGGCGGCCCTGGGTCTGGAGGGGGCGCGGAGGGCGAGGTTGGGCTCGGCCTGATCGCGTGCCAGTCCGCCTTGAAGCCTAGCCCCGAGCCTCTGCCCCTGCTTGCCGCAGCCACCCCGCGGCCACTCTCCTGAACCTTCTGCCCCGGTACGGCACGCCACTGCCCAACCCTCCACTCCCCCCCCTCTTCCCCCCCCCCCCCTACCTTGCTGAGGTCTGTGTTGAGCACGTGCCGCGCCGTGGGCCCCCGCAGGCTCTCTATGAGCGGCTCCCCCGAGGCGCCCCGGCCGCCGCTGGTGTCCACCTTGAGGCAGTGCAGCCAGCGGGGGCAGGACCTGGGAGTGGAGGGGTAAGGGTGGGGGCGAGGGTGGGGGGTAGGTGAGGGGCGTGGTTGGAGCGCATTGTATGGTTTAGGGAGGGGAGGGGACGGATTGAACACGTGCCCTTGCCGTGGCCCGGGCAGGCATTGGCTCATTGGCGCTGCATCGCACTTTCTTCCGCCTCGGATGCCCACGTCCACATTCCCTGTCCACTCGCCCCTTTAACGGAGGCTCACTCCGCGGGGCCCTGCCCTGCACCCCTGCCCCCGTGCACCCTCTCCACACACCACTCCCCCCCCGCCCCCTCACTTCTGCGGGTCCGTGAAGAATGCGTCCGGCAGCGAGCTCTCGATCTCCAGAATCAGCTTGGCGCGCAGCAGCAGCCACTCGGAGCGGGCGTGCTCCTTGACCACGCTGTGGGGGCCGGGTAGGTCGGGGTAGGTCGGAATCGCGATAATCAAGAATGAGAGGTTGGTGGGATGTACCGGCAATGCATCCTGCTGTACTGCGCGTGGCGTTGTGGTGAGATTGCCGTACGCATATAAGTATATGAACGGAGGTATCGTGCCGTGTCTACACCGTACCTGTACGTGTCGCTCATGACCGCCACCAGCAGGTTGAGCAGGATGACGGTGATGAGGAACGTGTACGCCAGCATCAGCACCTGTACGGCGGACGTACGGCGGAGGGCAGATGTGACGCGCGACACGGGACGCGTTCTCCCAAGCCCATTCTCACCCCCAGGCGCCAACCACCCGACCACCCACCTGGACCCACGGCCGCCAGGCGAAGCCCGTCGCCACGTCTGGGTTGAACTGCCCGATCACTCCGTACCTGATGGGGTGAGGGCGGGTGGGGTAGAAGAGGGAGGGCGAAGAGAGGCTTCACAGATACCAAGCCGAAAGGCACGGACCGCCCATTGCGTGTACGGCACAATGTGCTACTTGGACCACATGTCGTACAGCACCACCTCTGCCGTACACTCACGCGTATGCCTTGACGATGGAGTTGCCGAGCGTGTCGAAGTCCATTCCGGTGCGGTCGGCCTCGCCTGGGGGCAGGTCAAAGGAGAAGATCTGTGGGGTGGAGGGGAGGGGTGGAAGGGAGAAATGGGGGGGAGGTGTGTAGGAGGTAAGTTTGTTGAGGATTGGAACTGAGCGGAGCTGTGATCGCAATCTTTACCTGCAGATTGTGTTGCCCTCAGTGAGTACCAGCGCCCTTATGTACGTGCCATTTCTCTCCTTGCCCCATCTACCTCCTCCTCCCTCTCCCGAGTGCCCCCTCGGCCCCCGCCTTCGGGCCTCCCTCCCCCCTCCGCTTGCCTGCCAGAAGGCGATGCTGAACGTGAGCACCAGCACCACCAGGATGAGGATGAAGAAGCGCAGGTTGGAGACGATGCGGAGCAGCGCCTGGGGGGTGGGGGTGTGGGGGGGGGGTGGAGGGGGGGTGGAGGGGGGGTGGCAGAAAGGGGTTTGGAGGGAGGAGGAGCGAGGAGGTGCGTTAGGGCTGAGGAGGAGGGCCTGTGCACGTGACCTGCCCATGCCTTGCTGTGCCCTCGGTCCCCCTCCACGCTGCAGCGCCGGCGCCCATCCAGCGGCCCCCTGCCCTTGACCGACCCCTCTCTCCCCCCCCTCCAACGCCCCCACCCCACCCCAGGCCCCCCTCACCTGCACGAACACCCCCGTGTGCTCCGGCCCCGAGGCCACCTTGAGCAGCCGGAAGCCCAGCAGTATGGTGGTGAGCGACATGGCGAAGCGGGACCAGCCCTCAATGCCGCCAATCTGGGGGGGGAGGGGGAAGGGGGAGGGGGGGCAAGAGGGGGGAGGGGGGATGGTGAGGAAGGGGCATGCCAGGGGATGCTTAGGGGGGGCGGGAGTCAAGGAAATGGGCAAAGGGGGCAGTCCCCAGCCCCAGAGAGAAGAGCGCCTACGGCCATTGCCTGCGCTTGCTCACGTAACGCCCTACACCCTACGCCCCCCTCCTGACTACCCCCTCTCTCCACTATCCCACCTACAGCCTCAAACATGCTCCCCAACACACGACCCGCCACAACACGTTGCCAACATAGGGCCAGCACACACTCCCCCACCTGCAGCCCGAAGGTGAGCAGTATGCCGATGCACGAGCCCATCTCGATGCCGTTCCAGGAGCCCTGGCTGCCGGCCAGGTACATGTACCAGCCGGCATTGACGATCTGGGGGGGGGTGGGGGGCGGGGGGTGGGGGAGACCAAGGTACAAGGGATGAGGGGTTGGGATTGGGGTGTGGCGTGGCGTGGCGCAGTGTACGGCACTCGGTATGGCACCTGCCCACCTCGGTGACCTCGCCGTAGATGTCGTGCAGGGACATGAGCACGATGACCACCTCGAGCACCATGCGGACCTGACAGGGGGGGGGGGAAGGAAGGAGGAAGGAGAGGTCAAGGCAGTTTGGGTCCACCCCTCCCCCACGCAGCGCTCGCTCCCCTCCCGTCTGCCACGGCCACTCGCAAGACTGGCCTCCTGGGCCTCTCCACTCGTCCCGCGTCAGTCCCCATCAGGCCCAACCCAGGCCCCCATCGGGCCCGCCCCGGGCCCCACCACGCATGCCGGGTCGTGCAGGTCGTACAGCTCGTCAAAGTGGACCATGGGGCTCTGGGGACGGGGTGGGGTGGGGTGAGGGGGGGGCAAGACAGGGGCACACGAAAGAGGGGCTCAGTTGTGACCTTAACCCTTGCATTTCCTCTCCCCTCCCAAGTCTAGGTTGCGATCACTACCCCTCTCCAACCCCCTCGCCCCAAGCCTATGTCTGCTCCCCTTGCCTCTACCCCTTGCCTCTACCCCTTGCCTCTACCCCTTGCCTCTACCCCTCCCCCCTTGCCTGCAGGCAGCTCATGGTGGAGGCCACCAGGAAGAGCACCAGGAAGGCAACGAACACCAGAGATTCCTGATAGAGGTGGAGGGCGGAGGGGGGGCAGAGGGATAAGAGCATAGGGGTAATGCGGAGGGCGGAAGCGTTGCAATCCCGTTCGGTCTCGTCCTCGTCCCCAACACACGTACTCTCCCCCACACATCGTCTCCCCCCTTCCCCTCACCCGGATGAAGATGGCCCGCGCGAACGACTCCCACTTGTAGAACAGCACCGCATACATGACGTCACTGGCCAGGGCCTGGGGGGAGGGGGTGGGTTAGGGGGAGGAGAGAGGGTTGGCACACGCCGGACAAACCCTGCCCGACTGCTTGCCCTCTCCCCCCCTTGCCTCTCCGCCCCCCCCCCCCCCATGCAGCATGCACTGCGGCCCCTAGCACGCACCTGGCTCAGCCCGTGCGGCATCAGCACCCCTTCTTCCCCTCCTCCCCTTCTCTTTAGCTACGGTTCGCGCAATTCGTCAAACGATCACATCCCCCTCCCCCGGCCCCCACCTGGCTCAGCCCGTGCTGCACCAGCACCCCCAGCGGGCTGTGCTCCATGTTGCGTGCGCTCATGGCCACGTAGGGCAGCCCCGCCACGGAGGGGGAGGCGGGCTTCTCGCGGTAGTCCCACAGGTGCCGCAGCGGCCAGGACTTGGCGTACCTGGGGGGGGGGGAGGGGAAGGGGGGAGGGACGGAGGGAAGAGGAGAGGGGTTGGGGGCAGGGGGGCAGGGGGGTTTCCGAAGGGGTGAGGGTCAAGAGGTGCAGAGGTGCAGGGCCGAGGGTTGCCCCAAGGGGAGGGGAGGGGGGGAGGAAGAGGAATGAGACGTGGTGCAAAAAAGGGCAAGAGAAGTGAGGGGTCACAGGTCTCGTCAACACAGCGTCTATCCGCGGGCCTACCACCACCCCACCCTCTTGACCGCTTGACGCTCTTGCATTCTAAAGCCTCGACAGCACCCCTAACCCTGAAGCGCCTCTCCCGCTCGGACGCATGTCCTCCCCACCATCCCCCTGCCTCCTCACCAGGGCAGGTGAGTGAGATCCTCCCTCAGCTGGTTGATCTGATCCAGCCACAGATCAGCCGCCTCCAGGTCCTGTCAGGGGGGGGAGGGGGACCAGACGGAGACGGGGCCGTCAGGTGAGCTTATGGATGTCGTGTACACCCACGAGCGCAGAGAGCGACTTCCCACAAACCCTTGGCGCCCTCTCCCTAACCAATCTCCCTACGCTTCTACCCGTCAGTCCCTTGATCCCACCACCCCCTCCCCATCTGGAAGTAGCCCCACCTCCGACCCCAGCGTGGTGACCTCGTCGTGCGCCCGCAGGGGGGCGAACAGCACATCCTCCTCCATGCCCTCGGCGGGGTCCAGGTTCAGGGCCTGGGGGGGGGGGGGGGGTACGGGACGGAGAGGGATGGGTGTGTGTAAGGGAAGGGGGGAAAGAAGGCAGGGGGGAAACGCCGGGGGTTTCGCACAGCCGATGGCACCCACACCAAAGGTCTCTCAACATCTGACCCCTAGCAGACCCCGCCTCCCCCCCCCCCCCCACCTTGAGGAAGGACACCAGCAGGGAGGGTATCTCCACCGCCAGGGAGTGCCAGGCCTGGGGGGGTACGGGGACGGAGAAATCCGGACGAGGCCGTCACAAGAACAGGCCACAAGAATTCAGGAATCCAGGCCCCCGACTTGAAGCGCCTCCCAGGCACTCCTCCACTAATCTGCTTCACCCCCCCCCCCCCCCCCCCCATGCCCCGCCCCTCACCCTCAGCACCGCCAGCCGCTGCTCCGGCGGCCGCGCCAGCTCCGTGCCCAGCAGCAGCTCGGCGCAGCGGCGGTGGCCCCCCGACACCGCCAGGTCCAGGGGGGTCTGGCCGGCGAAGTTGAGGGGAAGCGGGGGGGCCACGCCGTAGGTGGAGACCTGACAGGGGGGGTAGGACGGAGGGGGGGGAGGGAAAGGGGGATGGGGGGACGAGTTAGGTGTTGTGGTTGACAAGGGGGACGCTGGGCCGAGTGGCAGTGCGCCCGGGAAGAGGTAGGCCTGCCCCGCTGCTTCCCGCCCCACGGCATGGAGTGGGTGTCCTTCCTGGCCAAGTTCGCCCCCCTGCCCCCCCCCCCCCGGCCTGCCCCTCCCCTGGTACGCTACCCTCGCCATGCCCTCCCCGCTGCTGGGCCCGCTGATGCCGGACAGCAGCGCCCGCAGCAGCACGTGGTCACCGGACATGGCGGCCCTGAGAGGGGGGGGGAAGGGAGGAGCCACAGAAAGCGAGAGGAAGACGCGGTGAAGGTGAAGAGGCGAGAGAGAATGCCATTGTCAGGACGATCCGAGCGCACGAGCCCCGGAGCTAACCTGTCAACGCACCACCTCCCTCGCCTCCCCGCCTCCCCGCCTCCCTCCCCCCCTTTGTCATGCGACCCACATGGGCAGCGTGGTGTTTCCATCCCGGATGGGCATCACCAGGAGCCCGGGGAAGTCCACCACCAGGTCCTGACAGGGGGGGGTAGGGGGGTAGGGGGAGAGTAGATAATGATTTGGGGAGGAATCTTGGTGGAGGAAAGAGGCGGAGGGCCTACGTCGTCCCACGACCCACAACCCATGCACAGCCCCTGCCCCCTCCCCCCCCAAGCGCCCCCCCCCCCCACCTCCACGTCCGGGGGCCCCAGCAGCTCCAGGTCGGGGTTGAGCTGCAGCAGCAGCTGCTCGGGCAGCGGCTGCCGGTACGTGGGGTCGTACACCTGCCGTACGGCGCACACAGCACAGGATCAGCCATGCAAGGCGCGACAAGGGCGCCGACACAGGAGCCCCGCGCTCCGCTGCCTGCTCCAGGAACCCCCCCCCCCAATCCCCCTCCCCCTCCCCACCCCCCACCTCTTCCCCTCCCCCTCCCCCCTCCCCACCCCCACCCCAACTCACCCCCACCCTCCCGCTGGTGAGGCTCGCCAGCACCTCCGGAAACCCGTACCCGCTCCGCTGTGAGGGCAGCAGCACCATGGCCTCGAAGGAGTCGGCCTCCAGCGCAAAGGGCGGGGCCACGGAGGGAAGGCGGCGCTTGCGCTGTTCGAAGCGGGAGAGGGGAGGGGAGGGAGAGGGAGGGGCAAAGGGGGAAGAGGGGGGTTGAGGGGTCGAGGGGGGGGCGCTTTGGACAGGGTACCCATCCAACCCAAGCCCATCCCGCTGCCTCCCCCCTACCCGCCCCCCTATCCCCCTCACCACCACGTCCCAGCAGCGTATGGTTCCGTCCCTGCTGGCGGTGGCCACCACGAAGGTGTTGAGATAGAGGCACCGCGTGACGGTGCGGGAGTGGCCGTCGAAGCACACCAGCTGCTTGCCTGGGGGGGGGGGGGGTGGAGAGGGGGGGGCAGGGGGGCGGGTGCGAGGGGAGTTGGGGGCCGGCCACCAGAAGTCCAAGCTGGAGCGGCTCCGATTGCAGTTTACTGCGATGGAATGCTGTGCACGCGCGCCCAAACTCCAGGTGACCATAAGGAACACACAGCGCTGTGCCCCCTAGTCCCTTCCCCCCCATCCATGGCCCGCAGTCCCTTCCCCCCATCCACATCGCGCGGAGCTCCCCCCCTCCCCTGCCCGTCCGTGCCATCAATCCGTTGCCCCACCGTTGTCCACGTCCCACAGCCGTACGGCGCAGTCCGCCCCGCACGTGACCACGTGGCGGCCGTCGGGCGAGAAGGCCCCGTGGGTGACGCTGTTCTCGTGCATGAAGCGGTGGAGCTCGGGCCGGACCTGACAGGGGGGGCAGGGGGGGGAGGGGGAGGGGGGAAGGGGTAAAGGGGAGGAGGGGCAGGGGGGGAGGGATGGGTTCTGGGCGGTGCGCCTGCGGCTGCTGGCGCCGTGGGAACCGTGCAGCAAGCCAGGCGGAGGAGGCTTGAGCGATGAGGCAGGCCGGCGGGGTATAGGTGCCCTTTGTCCCAGCCACACGCACCTCACACGCCTGCGGGAGTGACAGAGCACAGTACCGTCGCTGTCACAGTATGGTTGCCGGTTTGGAGTTGAGGTAGGGTGCTGGAGGTTTGTGGTTGGTCTGCTGGTTGGTGCCGGAGGTTACGTCTAGGGTTGAGACTAGGGTTGTGACACCAGGGTTTGGCTCGTGAGACACGTGGCATGAGCACCTGAGGTACGGCAAAGAGCCCTTCCGATCGGGGCGACTTAGGCGAACGCCCAGCTTCCGACTGGCAAGTCGGAAGCACTACTTGCTGCGGATCTACTCTGCTGTGACTGTAACTACTAGAGTGTTGCTGCTCTGCTGCCTCTAGCGCCTGCGGCGCAGTCTCTGTGCCATCCGACGACTTCCCGAGGAGCCTTCGCTCGACCCAGCCGCTGAGCCTCAGCGCTGGTCCTAGAAGTGAGCCCAGGCACCGCCTGCGTCTTTGCTCGCCGATTTGCTTCCGACTTGTCTTTCGTCCGCTGGCGCCGCGCGCTACGGACTTCCAGACTCAATCGCTCCGGGCTCCGCCCGCGCTGCGATCTGGCTTCCAAGGAGGTTTCTAGGAAGTCTAAGCAACAGACTGCGTCTGGTGCTGATAGGCGTGGGCCCGCGGCCGCGCCTCTGCCGATTCCTCAGCTCACGCCTGTGTCCACGACCGCGAGTCGAGCTGCGGCGCGCGAGCTCCGTAGGCAAGAAGAGCAGGAGGCTAATCTCCCGATCGATCGTTTGGCTGCCCTGCTGAACGCCCGAAACGCAGGTACTCCCATACGCTCGGCACCTGCAAGCCCAACTCGCGGACGAGGCTTTGCTGACCCGCGAACGGCTACAACTGCTCTTCGCGGCAACCCGCTATTTGAGCAAGACCCCACCGGCTCCGCCGGTGCGGGGCGGTCGAACTCCGGAGGCTCCGGTGAGCCTCAACATCGTCGCGCGCCTTCGGCCGACCTCGCGACTGAGCCAACCTGCAACGACGTTGCAGGTCCTTCTGGCTCCAACTCCGGTGGCAGCGCTGCTGGAGCGTCTTCGGGACCGGGCCCCGCCCGCGTTCCCTCTCCGCCAGCCCCGCAGCCCTCGGCTGCGGGGGCTCTACCTGCACTCACCGAAGAGCTCGGACATCGCCTGCCGGCACCGCCCGACGCGCCTGGTGAGCAACAAGATCTCGGCCCGGGCCCCGCCCCGGCCGATCAAGCACAGCCTCCCCAGCCTGCGGCTGCGGGGGCTCTAGACTTAGCACCTGCTGAGGAGGGCGACGGGGAGCAACCTCCTCCCGCCCCGGCGCTGCCTGCGCCGGCACCTGCTGCCCAGCTAGCTCCCCGGGCTCCGCCCAGGTGGAGTGAAGACGAAGGCATGGGCGACCGCAACTGCCCCAGCTTTGATGCTAAGCCAACTTCCCTTCCCGCCTTCCTGCAGTCCGCTCGCCTGTTCGTCAAGCAGTGGGCCATGAGCGACCGAGGCGACAACAAGGCCCTGATAGCCGAGCTCATCCTCGCTGGCATGGCCGGTGGGCTCACCAAGGATGGGGGCAACAACCTCAACCTGGTCGTGCAAGGCTGGTGCGCGACCGAGGGCGCCGAGGCCCTGACTGAGCACAAGGACAAGTGGACCCTGCTCCACGCCGGCGTCGCCAATCCCCCCGAGTACAAGGGCCAGGCCAAGCTCCCTGACCTCAAGCTCGACGCCTGCGAGTACCTGCTGGAGGCCCTGGCCAAGAAGTTCGGCCGCGAGGACCCCACGTCCAAGAAGAGCTACGACAACTTCGGCGTCGAGCTCCTCGAGGACCCCATGACGGCGGGCGCCCGCTTCCTCTCCATCGTCAGGCCCATCAGCGAGGCCAGCATCTCGAGGCGCGTCCGCACCGAGCGCTGGCTCCGGGCCGTCATGGAGTCGCACTGGGTCAAGGCCAGCTTCATGAATGACACCATCAAGGTCAGCTACCTGGGCAAGGAGGACAGCGACCCCACCGCCTGGGACCTCGCTAAGGCCATCGTCCGCTGCCACGAAATCTACAGTGCCTTCCGGGTCGAGCAGGAGGCCGCCGACAGCAAGGTCAAGGACCCCAAGAAGTTCAAGGCGTTCGCCACGTCTGCTGGCCCCGTCTCCGAGAGCACCAGTGCCCCCCGGCGTGGGCTCGGCTGACATCGCCCGCCTCTCGTCGCAGATCGAGCGCATGGCCAACAGCGTCTCGGCTCTGGCCACGCACTCCGGTCGCCAGGACCACGGCAAGGGCTACGGCGGCCAGGCGGGCGGGCGCCAGCAGCAGCAGCAGTCGAGCGGCGGCAGCAAGCCCCGCTGGCCCAAGGCGGAGCCCGGCCCCGCCACCGGCTCCACGGGCGACTGCTCCTTCTGCAACGCCAAGCACCACTCGGTGGACTTCTGCACGGCCAACGCCAAGGCCGGCAACCTGACGGCGCTTCCCGGCCACCCCAAGTCCATCAACATGGACAACGCCTGGGCGGAGCTGGTCCGCAAGAAGCCGGAGTACGCGGCGCTGCTCTCGGCGCCGCGCCAGCAGCAACCGCAGGGCGACCGCCCCCGCAGGCAGGACTACGCCAAGCCCAAGGACAACAACCGAGGCAAGGGCAACCCGCAGCATGCGGCCTACGCTGCTGAGGCCTCGCCGTACCTGCAGTCCCAGGCTCCGCCTGCGGCGCTGCACTACGGCCAGGGTCCCGCGTCCTACGGCTACGGCTACGGCTACTCCACGCCGCCGCCCTCGTCGTACGGCCACAGCTACGGCTACGGCCAGGGCCCTCAGGCTCCGCCCTGCAGGTGCCTTCGCGTCCTCGGCCTCCTTCCGGGCCCCGGCGGCCCCGCCGCCCGGTGTGCCGCCGCCACCGTCCTGGCCCATGGGCTTCGGGGCTCCGCCTTTCTCGCACCCACCGCCATCCTCGTACGCGCCGAGCACGGCGTCCGCTCTGCACACGGACGTTCTCTCGGTGGCCCAGCACCCGTACAACAGTACGTTCGTCACGTACGTGGAGTACGGCACCCCCGGCGCAGCCCTGGCCACGTCGGCTTCGGTCTCCCAGCTGGGGGGGGGTATGAGCGCGTGCAACAGCGTCGGCACCTTCGCCAGCAAGGAGACCGGCCCCGCCGTGTCCCCGACTGGGCCGCCAACGCCAATCCAGGGCCAGACCGTGTGGCCGCTGCAGGCCCCCTCGACCGCGGCCTTCAACACCACCAAGGAGCCTATGCCTGCCAGCTTCCGGCAGCTGCCCCCCGGCCGCTGCCCAGCTCCATGCGCCTGCCGCCCGTGGAGCAGGTCTCCTTCTCGCACATGAAGGACGGCAGCTCTAACGTCCGCTTCGGCCCCATGGCTCCGGGCAAGACGGCGGCGGCGCTCGAGATCCTGGGCAAGATGATGGCCGAGCTGCTGGATCTGCTCAAGGCCCCCGAGGTGGTGCCCGAGGCCTCCGCCCTCGCCTGCTCATCTACGGCCGCCACCGCCGGCTCCAAGATGGAGGAGATCAAGCAGTACCTGAAGAGCGAGCTCGCCAGCTCCCTTCACTACGTCGACAACAGCGACCCCAAGCGCGGCGCTGGCCTGCTCAAGGCCGACGGCACCCTGATCTTCCCTCCCGGCATCGGGCCAGACACCATGTGCAACACGGTGGGTCTGATGGTCCAGAGCTTGTACGAAAACCTTGGCGTCAAGCTGGAGCCCTGTAACGCCGGCGTCAAGTCCCTGCGCCAGAGCAGCCGACCCCTCGGCATCGCCCGCGTATGGAACGTCATCACGCCTGGCACCGCGTCCGAGCTGCGCGTCTGCGGGGACTTCCTGGTCGTCCCCGACGACTGGGCGGCCGGCCTCTTCACCATGCTGTGGGGCGGGCCCCTCTTCCACCAGTGCGGCATGCTGTACGACTACTACCCGCGCCCGCACCTCCGCTTCCGCTCCGGGCTGCACCAGGGCGACGAGACCATCAACGGCCACGTGGCGCTGGTTCCGGCCCCGCCGGAGCTGGAGAAGGTGGCAGCCTCGCTCCGCGCCTGCTACGCCACGGCCCTGCTGCCCTCTGAGCCCTCGCCACCCCCGGTGGACGAGGCCGAGGCCCGGCTCAAGACCGTCTCCGTGCACATCCCCACCGTACGGTTCGATCCCAGCGACTGCGCTCGCCCGCTGGCGTCTGCGCTGGGGCTGAGCGACCGCCGCATTCGCATATGGGACTGGAGCCCCGCGGACGGCGCCAGCGTGGCCTTCGCCACCAGCCTCGACACTGCGGAGGAGCTGGACGAGGAGGAGATGCTCGTGTACGAGGACGAGGAGCTGGCGGAGGCTGACGCGCGTGGGGAGCTGTCAGGGCCCCAACTCGAGGAGGTGGAGCCGCACCACACCCAAGTGCCTACGTCCGCCGCCTCGGCTCCGCCGAAGGGGGGCCCCGAGGTCCAGGCCCTGGCCACGCACGACCACCCAAGACGCCCCGCCTCATCCCGAGATGAAGGGCGTCAGTCCAGCCGCGGCCGCTCCCGCTCCCGCGACCGAGGTGCTGAGAGCCGAGGCCGTGACCACGAGCGCGAGCGTTCAGGTGACCGTCAACCCCGCCGCAGTGGCAGTGGTGGAGCTGGCGGCCGCCGACCTTCGGGCTCTCCACAGAGGTCCCGCAGCCGATCCCCTGGGACGCCTGGACGGCTCTCAGGCTCACGCCGCCCCTGCACCCTCTGCGGCTGTCTGCGCGAGGCGACGAAGCTGCAGGCTTACCGAGATCTGGCCGTCTTCCCCGGTCACGAGAACTACCGAGGTGCTGGCCCCAGGCTCGGCAACCCGCTGCGCTACCCACCTTGGTTGCGGCACAGCCAGGACTACTGCCTGCTGCACGCCTTGCTGGGCGGACCCACGCTGCTGCGGTGGACCCCGGAGCTGCAGGACTCGCTCGGCAGCCTGGACATCAAGGGCTTCTTCCAGCCCATTAACGAGGTCGATCTGCAACCATGGCCTGAGGACCTGCCTGCGCTCCCCCTGGCCAAGGCGTACGACCGAGGTGACAAGCAGCTTCGCCATGAGTGCCGGTGGACGGAGGAGGTGCTGGCGCGCATGGGTCCCGACCTGGATCGCCCCAGGGTCTCCGTCTACCGCCAGAGTGAGCGCCACGTCCACTCCAGTACCTACTTCATCGGTGCGTACATCGACTGGTGCCGTAAGCTCCGGGACTGGCTCGCCTTCAAGGGGCAGACCATCGGCTGGCGGGAGCAGCGACCGCTCCCGGCACCTCAGCCTGCCCCGCCACCGCCTCGCAAGGAGCGCAGCCGGCCCCCTGAGGTGCCCCCTGCCGCAGCCGCCGGGCCCTCGACCTCGGCGACGCCCCCAGCACGACGCCGCGGCGGCGGGTCCCAGCGGCAGCGCCCAGGTGCGCAACCGAGAAGCGCTTGAGGCTGGCGCCCAAGTCCCGCCTGCGGTGCCCTCACCCAAGCGCCAAGCGACCGCGATCCCCGCGACTCGGGCTCCGCCCGCAGCTCCGGAGGTGGCAGCTTCGGCGGACCAAGGCCCGCGTCCCGCGGGGGCCGAGCTCGCCCCCAAGGCCCCGGTGCTGACTGCGGCACTGGCGTCGCGGTACCCTTACCTGCCGCCACCGCTGCCTGCCCCAATAGTCCGCGATGCCCTCGTGCCTCCGCTACCGGCCGAGCAACCTGGTTCGGACCCCCAAGCCCTGCCGGCCAGCCAGCAGGCCTACATGTGGCGCCGGGCTTCGGCTATCATGGTAGGAGACGTGATCTTCGGCGAAGGCTGCGCGGACACGTATCAGCGCTATACGGAACGCGAAGCCGCGGTCGCCCTGCCGAGGCCGCCGCCTCCCGTCTGCGTCCTGGCATCCGCCTGCTACCACGGGTCCTCACTCACTGACGACGTCACGCCCATGGACCGCAACGACCTGTGCACCGGTCTGCTGTTGGCGACAACGAGCGATCCCGGTGGGAGTCACAAGGCCTCCCCAAGATCGAGATCACGTGCGCGGGGTTCGACATCACGTCGGCGTCGTACAGCGTCGACATGGGCCTCACCGGGGCATGCTGCCTCATGCGGCAAGACCTCTTCAACGGCGTTCCTGTCGCCGTGCTGCAAGACACAGCGGTCACTACCGCCGGTCTCTACCACGAAGACGAGGTGATCAAGGTCTTCGGAGCGCGCGGTGTCAAGAAGTCGTGCTACTCCACCAAGCGCACGGCACGCGACGTACGCATCTTCATCAACGGCACCCTGGGATGCGACGGCGCCCCAGGTTGAACCCGCAGCGATCATGGTGCAAGTGCCCGTAGCACCCGTCCTGCCCGTGGAGGACCTGCCCTACGGCATCGTGTTTGGGCGCCCATTCCTCTCCCTGCTGCGGGCAAACATCAGCGTCCGCACCTCAGGCGACGAGTACTGGCTGAGCTACCCCGTCGACGGACACCGCCTCCTGGCGCACTCGGCTCTGGCTCTGCAACCGGTACACGGACAAACGCCATCCGCTTCTGCGCCCTAGCGACGGCCCCGGCTTCGAGCAGGGGGGGGGTAGAGCCCGAGCCCGAGTCGGAGCCCGAGCCTGAGTCCAAGCTCTCCTCGTCTGCAAAGCTGCTCGAGCCGGCCCCGCCGCTCGCGACCATGCCCGGGGACGAGCAACCCGACTCTGCCAGTGGTAACTCCGGCCCCGGGCCCGCCGGCGAGCGGGATGGGAAGGCGCTGCCCGACAGCAAGTGCAGTGCGACTCCGCGCCAGCTGCCCTTCTGGGTCAAGGCCAACACCCCCGCCAAGCGCAGCATCAACGGGCCCGGCGCCGCCGGTCGCAGCCCCGCTGCGGAGCCCCTCGAGACTGGTGAGTCCTCGGCTCCCGGCACCGCCGGTACTGAGTCGCAGGCCAAGGGCTCCAGCTCCCTCCCCAGCTGCGGCCTGATTGACCATGACGTCTACGGCGTGTCCTTCACATCGTGCCCTGCACCTGCTCTGCGATCTCGGTGCCCGCACGATTGCTTACGGTGCCACCCACCTTCGGCATCTGGGTTCCCCTCCCCGCACTGCCCCAGGGCCATCGCGCGCCTGATCGCGGCCAGCCCTGTCTACGGCCCCGTGCAGCCGTACGACACCTTCGGTGCCAACACCACCGACACCGAGTATGAGGACTGGCACTCGACCAGCAGTGAGGAGGAGTCTGATGATGACGCGGAGCTAGACGAGCAGCTGGATGACTGGATGGAGCACGTCCAGTGGAGGCTGGGCTGCATGATCCTGCGTCGCGTCACGCGCAGCATCAACCGCAAGCTGGCCCGCCAAGCGAGGCGCGAGCTGCGCCGACGGGAGGAGCTGCGTGCGCAGGCCTTCGCTGCTATGGAGCAGGCCCGTCGCCGGTACCTGAGCCTGGTCAAGCGACAGCTCCTGCAGCAACGGGCGGAGCGCTGGGCGGCCACGGCGGGCGCCAAGGTGTCCAAGCCCAGGTACGCACCGCCCGACGCCAACACCAAGTCGGCGACTCCGGCGCGCTGGCGCCTCAACAGCTACAAGACCTTCACCTTCGCCATCGTGATGCTGGTCTTCCTGGGCTGCTGGCGGTTGTCGGACGCGACGCCCAACTGCGTCCCGCATCCGGCTTACCCTCAGGGGGGCAGTGGCTGCCTCCGAGCTGGGCGCAGCTGGAGCAGTCGCCCGCCACCACCCCCGCTGGAGCAAGCCATGCGGCGCATCCAGCTGCGCGACCCGGCACCGCCGGCGAGGCGCTCGCCGCCCCAGGCCCCGCCTGCGGGCTCCTCCCTCGGCTGACACACCTCTAGCAGAGCCACCGAGCACCTTTGTCACGGGCACCGCACCTGCAAACGCATCTGGTGTAGAGAGGCCTGCGGCTCCGCCGACAGAGCCGCCTGACGTAGCTGCACTTGGACCTTCTCCCGCGAATGTGACGACTCCCGACGGGGCTAGGACAACCGCCCGAAGACTCCACTTTAGTCAAGCAGGAGGCAGGCTATACCTTGTGCATACGTCCGGACATGACCGAGGCACAGCGTGACGATCTGAGAGCGTTGTTTGGCAAGTAGCGATCACTTGTTCGCCTGCGGAGTCTGAAGGACATCGGGTGCTATAGAGGCGAGTTGGGGCCAGTGAGACTCGAACTCAAGCACAACAACCCGATATTCGAAGCCCCGCGACGACATTCGGGCTGCCGAGCGGTTGGTCGAGGATCCAATGCCGCGAGCTGTACTATGCCGACATTACGAGCCGTCCAACTCCACGCAATACGCGATGAATGTAACCCTGCCACGGAAGAAGGGAATGGACGGTTCGTACGAATCCAACGAGTACCCGCTATTGTGCGGACGCGCGCCGTATAAATGCAGCGAGCGGGCGCGATTATTTCCGACCGCCAGCGCCGGAAGACCTGTTCGATCGCATCCTGTGGCGCGCGATGCATTACTAAGTGCGACTGCCGCGCCCGCGTCAACCAACTGCCGCTCGCCGAGAGGATCGCGATAAGACCTCGTTCTGGTGGAACAACACCCTCTGGCGGTACAAACGGTTGATGTACGGCGCCGTCAACGCCACGGCAGCTTGGCAGCGAGTACTTTCGCACCACGTGCGGAAGTACGGCCTGCAGGACTGCGTGTACCTTTTTGTCGACGACGCCGCAGTAACCGGCCGTACGGCAGAGGAGCACGAGCAGAATCTCGCGCGGTTCCTCGCAATGTTGGACGAGATCAACATCAAGCTGCATCCCGACAAGACCGTAGTCGCGGCAGACAAGATAGAGTTCCTGGGCCACATGGTGAGCGCTGACGGGCTCCGCCCGGTTCAGGCCAAGGTCGCTGCGATCCAAGCCATCCAGCCCCCTCGCTCGCTGACCGAGCTCCAAGCCCTGCTCGCCTCTGCAACTACTATCGTTGTTACATCCCCCGCTTCGCCTGCATCGCCAACCCCGCTCTACGAGCTCACCAAGAAGGGCGTCACGTGGGGTCCCGAAACCTGGCAGCCGCGCCACCAGGAGGCCTTGGACCAGCTCAAGGCCGAGTTCTCGACCAACGACCGGCTGCTGCGCGCAAGCCTGATCCCAACCGTCAACTGATCCTGCACACTGACTTTTCCAATGTAGGCATCAGCGCCGTCCTAGGCCAACTGGATGACGAAGGGCACGAGTACATGGTAGCCTGCATCTCGCGCTCACTCAACGTGCACGAGCGCAACTACACCTCCTACAAGGGTGAGATGCTGGCTGCCTGCTGGGCAATGAAGATGCTGCGCCCTACCTGATAGGCCCACGCTTCATCCTGGTCACCGACCACGCGCCCTGCTCTGGCTGATGGAGAACCAAAACCTAGTGGGGCAGTACGCTCGCTGGGCACTCTTGATGCAAGAGTACGACTTCGATGTCGCCCATCGGCCAGGCCAGCTCCACTATAACGCTGACACCCTCAGCCGCTCGCCTCTGCCCTCGAGCGCTGATGGCTCTGGAGCCCGCATGGATGAGGACTCCGACGCCAAGCCGCCGCCCTCTCGGCTCGTCCCGTATCCGACCGTCACGCCCTCGGCGCAACCCACGGCGCTCATGTCTGCAGTCCAAGTCCCTGGCGCTGCGCGCTCGCGAGGTACTCCCTGCTGGCCACCGTCACGGGACAGGGCTCCGCCCTCGCGCCCTCTCCCGACGAGTGGCCTCTGGCGGCAACGGCACGGCCTCTGACCCCGTCGAGCGCTTCGCCGACCCCGAGTGCACTGCGGCTCAGCTCCTGACCCGACAGGCCAACCTCACCGCCAACCGCGTCGTGCGCGAGGCCCGAGACGCCCTCCGGGCGACCTCGCTTTCGCCGCCGCGTCCCCGCCGAGTTGCCGAGGGCCGCAACCGCCCCTCGACACCAGTCTGCTCTCGCACCACTTCCTGGAGCACGCCCTCACGGAAGGGCTGGTAATCGTGGAGTGCGGCACCTCCGCCGCCACGGGCCTCGAGGCCTGCCTCCGGGCGGGCTGGACCGTGCGCCGTTATCACACCCTGGGCCCGGGCGCCGCCCGCGCAGAGCATTCGCTGCTGCGCCGCCGCCTGGGCTGGCTCCGTGCCTCCTTCCCCGACAGCTCGCGGCTGCGGCTCCGCCGTTGAAAGCCCCTGGGCC